>OX401406.1:21988167-22155678 GCA_947846245.1 Cerastoderma edule
ATGGAATATTGTTAGAAAAATGTGATCGTAGTAAATACACAAACTGTTCCCCTCTCCCCCCATCAAGAAATAAAGAGACAATGTTATTAAAACATATTCATGCTAGACTCTGGTTAAAATGATGTCTTCCAATAATCACAATGAAAGTCATTGTTTTATGTGAGAAATCTATCACCTTTATAGGAAGGTGATCCAAGTCGTTTCACTGTACATCTAGATGTAGAAAAAGACTGCAAATCAGAGCCTATTTGTATGAAGTTTATTCTAAATAATGTTGTAAATCCTTTTCATGTGTATTTCTAAGATTTTTTCCATAGGGCTGATTCTAATGAATACCCACAATATAGGGTTTAGAAGAGAGAAAAAAAGTAAGCAATTGAAATACATCTATCATTTTACAGAACTGGTTGAACATATTTCAAGTGCACCAAAGTTCATACTTGTATAAATGTCTTCAGGTTGAGCTCATGTCAAGGATCTGCAATAGTGTTATTGTTTGCTTCATTAAATTCAGAAGTCAGGAATCCTGTTTTCCACTTGAACTTGGAATGTGTTGTTGAATTTAGGGACAAAGCATTTATTCTTGCTCAAATATAGACCCCCTCAGGATAATGAACTAAGGACCTCTGTACCAGAGTTGTACTTGAGCTATATTTAGGCTACTAATTAATGGCGAGACATGATTTTAGTATGAAGTAATGGGATGAGGCACTAAATCTTGCATAGATGTCTATCTGACCTCTTTGAATGCAATGACATAACTCAGCTTACTTTAAAAGCATTTTATTTTTCATTGAGTATTGAAATCAATTCAACACATTCATATAAAACAAAAGACCTTTTAATATCATACATGATACAAAAATGCATTTGCGGAACATATTTGCTTTACAAGTAAAACACATACATGAGTAAATGGATATTTTGAGAATGAATAAAAAATTGTTAATGTAATGTGCAATATGTACATGGATACAAACCAATGAATAATGATGACTTTTAACTCTTATCTGGTATCAATCAATGCACCACCTATCCCCTTATATTGGGATTCCTGATTCAACCAAATTCCAAACATCAGTAGATAGTGATCATGAAGTAAGAAATGAAATCATCTTAATCATATTAGGTAGAAACCATTTTTCAACCAATTCTTTCGTCAGTTTACTTTGGTCATTCTCAGTATACATCTGTCGTCGCTGGAACTATTTGGTGTAAAGCAAATATTTATGGAACCGACCAATGTATACCGACCAATGTCATCCAAGGAGAGAAAGAGTTTCAAAATGATGGATCATGGGTATTCTTCGTTAAACACATGTCTTTAAAGACAACAAACATTTACAATAAAGTGTATAATGCTAAATAAAACTCTAACATATTTCCTCTAATTACTACATTTATTTTCTTTATGCCACCAAAAGCTTTCTCCTGTGATATTTTTATTCTTCATATTTCAAAATATTTCTAAAGAGTTTAACCGAAGAATGCAGCATCAACGCAGATATGTAAATGCATATTAATGATCATTGAAATCTGACAGTTTACTCTACATAAAGTTCAGAGAATGAAGGAAAATATTCCTTTGACTAGCTTTTTTTTTTATTGACATATAAGCAAAATCTGCCAACCTATTGTACATCTGTGTAAGTGTTGTCAATGCAAACAATCCAGATTGGTGAGTCTTTTAACTTATTGCTTCAATTTGCCATTATCTGAATTGACATAGAAGCAAAGTTTGACAGCATGTTGTACCTCAGAGTCAGAGAACCATATTGTTTCTTATTTGAAAATATATCAGGGGTGGCATAATCTGATCTTGAATAACTCGTCAATAAATGCCGATATCTGTTTCATCCTTGACCCTTCAACTGTTTCAAAGCAAATTTCGATAAAAAAGCACTGGTCCTTTAAGGCTTTAAAACAAGCTGGGCATTTCGGACAATTATAAACAATTGTACGAGGGTTGTTCGGAAAGTTCGTAGAATTGTGTTATATCTCTATGTCACATTGTTCAATACTCTTGAAATTTAATACCTGCATGCATTCACCTGTTTTAAACATATACTAAATGTGAAAAAACAAAGACATCATTCTAGCAAGATATATTGGTTACTGTAGCAACATAGTTACTGGTAGCCGGAGCAGGTCGGAAAATGCTAACATTTCAAACATTATCCACGTAATTAAAGCGTGGTTCGTCTCACTCAACCTGTTACAAGAGAGACGAAAAATCAGCTTGCAATAACATGACATCATCACGCCATATCCTCTGAATTTCAAGACATTATCAGGATTTTTATAAAAAACTAAAGCTTTTATCCTGTAGAGAGAGAGAAAAATGTTCCGACAAAAATGACGTCAAACAGTGACGTTGAACTGTGGGGTGTAATTAAATTGTGTGTTGCGCCCGTGAAATCACTAACAGAAACATTCTAAATGGTCTAGTCAACAAAATAATATGGAAGTTAAAGTCCAGCTATTATTTTTAAATGTCGGTCAGATTTCAAAGCGGACGAAATTCAATGCATATTAAATTTCATCCAAGAGGCGGTCAACCGTCTACAACTGGATGTTCGATAAAGCAATGTATAAACAAAATAACTTAAGCGGACAGGAGCACAATGGTAAGAGCAATTGCGAATGATTTTTATCTCTCAAAATCTACCACTCTTGTAATTTTAACAGACAGACTTGGTATGCCTAAAGTAAGTGCATTCTTGGAGCCACGGCTCCTTACAGATACGGAAAATGAGCACCAAGTCTCTCTGTTGTTCACTGATGTTCTAACTCGCAATGATGCAGAAGGAGACGATTTTTTGGACATGATTATTATAACGGATGAGACCTGGCCCAATCATTTCAATTTGGAAAACAAAACTATGTCATCAGTATGGACACTTCTACAACACAAATAGAAATTAGTTTCCTAGGTTTTAAGGTACTGGAACACCCACTATACAACCCTGACCATGATCAAACGGACCAGCGAGTTAAAAGGTAACTTAGTTTGTCAGCTGAACCTAATAAACATACTCAGAGTGTTGTGTCATCATTAAGTAAAGACTGGTATGTCGAAACATGAAAAATGGATAAGTAAACAAAGAAAGTGTGTTGACATTGCTAGTGACTATGTTGAGAAAATGCAATGATTGTTAGACTAAGTGACACTTAAAATTGAATGACATCATATCATAAAAACACTACCCTGCTTTGGGTATGTGATATGTGCGTTTTTGTAGTATGCAGGAACAATTCAATTCTTTTAATATCTCAATGATTTCTTCAGAATTAGTAGCATATATGCTAAATTTATGATGATCTATTTTGTTTGATTTAAAAGCGCATAAATGCATTTTTATAACAAAATTCTAAGAACTTTCCGAACAACCCTCATATACATCTGTGAATGCAATATTTGACAACCTAATGTGCACATGAGTAACCATTTTTATTTGGCATGCTCTGGAGATTGAAGAAACTTTTAACTTATTGCTTCTGTCTGCTAATTTCTGTATTGATATAGACAGCATGTCATTCAACTTGATTAGTGTTGAATGTCTTTGGTCACAATTGGAAAGTCATTCTCATTGCTTCAATTTGCTTTTTTCTGTATTGACATAGAAGCGAAGTTTGACAGCATGTTGTTGACCAAGTCCACTTCCTCCCTAGTGGCGGAGATCTGTAGCTTGGAACAAAGCTCCTCCAGTTGATCTGCATCATCATGGCAACCAGACAGGCTGAGGTAGGTTTTCATCATGTCTGAAATCTGAAATTTAACACTTCCATTAGAAAACATATAAATGCATTACAATACCCATGTATGATGATGCTTCAGAAACATTGTGAGAAAAAAAAAACTGTTCTTAACAAACAACAAAACAAAGAAACAATTGAATTCATTCATAATTTGTTAATTATATGTTTTTGATTTCCACAAGTTTTGCTTTGCACAAGTCACAAAATCCTCTATGAGGGAATGAGTTAAGTTAATCATTTGAGCTTTTTCTGAAGAACCCAAATTAAAAGCATTGGCAGATAGCAATATGCTGTCAATGTCCTTTTCCCGTAAAATCTATAGATGAAAAATTTGCTATGCATCTCGTTTTCTTCCAATGAGGACAAGATAAAAAAAACCTATGCGTTAGGCAATGTGTAAAATCTATAGAAAATTGAACAAACACATTCATAAAAGTTTGTTATATAAATCCTTCTTTTAACCCTATGAATGCTGGGTAATTTTCTAAAATATAGACTTTTGTGTCCTCTGCTTTCGAAACATTAAATATCTACTCAATTTTGATGAGGAATGATACTCAAGAGTAGCAAAAAGGTTAGATCACACCCCAGCCGCAAATAAACAGCTGGACTGGATCTTACCTGTTTGCATAAGTATGAATATGGTTCCAGCACTATAAGGGTTAAGGATGATTCCATCACTATATGAAGAACTTACCTGAATAACTTCACTCTTCATTTTATCCTTGCTTATATCCTTCTCGTCAACCAGGAATTTTAACCGTGATTTAGCAAGGGCTAGAGGGGACCTCCCAAACGAATCAACAGACTTTACATCAGTTCCTGCAATATCCATATGAAATCATATGAAATAGAATTTGTTTTACTGGACTCATAATTAACCATTTAACTAATGCCAAATTTTCGACTGTCCAAAATTGAAAGAGTTTGCAGGTGACATTTCAAAATGTGTTGAAATTGAAAAATAATCTTCTGATAGGGCAGAAAACATTGTGGGAAAAGGAGAAATTGCTTGTTAAGAGCAATTTCTTCTTTTCCCACAATGTTTTCCAGAGTATTCTGCAACAAAGTGGTCAAATGTCGTTATTGTTTGGTAATAGGTTAATTGGTAAGGGAAGACTGTTATTGCAACAGCTGATTAGGAGGGGTAGAACTATCAGCATCCGTATATTGGCATGGAAACTACCTGTCACAAAATTTAAATACCTTCTGAAATCATCAGAAAGTGTTGCACTAATAGGATTCTGGAAAACATGATGGTAGTAAAATTTCATTTCTTTTATCACTTTGTAAATGAATACAGTTTGGATAATCCCACAATGAAAGGATATGCTGACAACAATTGAAATGAAAAATATTTTTCTCGAATATAGAGAAAAATTGTTTGCAATTGCTCATATTACAGCCACTTTTTTCTGTTAATATTTTTTTTTAAAAGATAGACAGAGCAAACAAATGAATTTCAGAAGTGCTTGGTAAGCACCTTATTCCATGATACCTTGTTTAACGGCATGCAGAAGAATGAGGAAAAAAATATCCTATTGATCAATTTATCTGATTGTCACAATTATTTCCACACTCAGGAAGAAAATACGGTTTTATTGTCAATTTTGACCTTTGTCACCTTCTACTACTTTCAATTTCAACCAGGAGCAATTTTTTACATGGGGAAATGGTTTGAATATCAAAACACTTACCAGCTCTAAGGAGTAATGTTACAACTGGAACTTGGCATGTACATGCAGCTATAAGAGAGAAGTAAGACTTTGGCCATTAATACACAAGGAAAAAGAAAGAAAAGAAAAAAGACATTCATATGATGTGTGAATCTAGACAAGTGTATGCAATAAGCACCTTATAAACAATCATAACCTATTAGAAGCTTTAATAATCTCCTCAGAGAAAACTATACATTGGGGCTGGTCCAAAACACAGGAGTGGCAAAATCAGTTGTCTTCATTGCCTAGCTTATCCCAAAACCTTTATGCCAGATAATGAATCTTTACTGAAATTTATTATACAACCATTATAAGGAAAAGTGCAGAGAAAGATTTGGTGTCTATGGAACAGTAAATCAAAATCAAATTTCCTCCATCCCTGAAAACCATAGAAAGTAGCATACCTAGATGTAACGGTGTATTTCCAATGAAGTCCTTTTTGTTTGGATCTGCTCCCTTGTCCAGCAAGGCTTTTACTGAAACAAAACACAAGGAATGTTGAATCAACCTCTTCAGTCAACCAAAAGAGTATTACAGGGCTTCTCTCATTTTGATCAGAAAATTGTTATAAAAATAAGAAGAATTACGATCAAGTTCAGGATGCTCATTTGGAAAAGACATAGTTTTCAGATAAAGCATGTTTGAATAACCTAGGTTCATCTTCATTCTATATACCAAACCAATAGATATTTGGTGACTATTAATCAAAATAAAATAAAATAGCAGATGACAGTTATTATTAGGAATGGAACAAAGAATGCTTGCTTTGTTAATATTGATGAAAACCATTTTGAGTAATTTCATCTTTTAAATACAGTGGTTTCTAAAAGCCCTCCTTTGCAAGTATATTAAACATAAGTGTTTATAAGTAAAACATTCTTTTCCTCATACAAAGATTTGTTGCTGGTCCATATTGAATAGCAGACACCAATAAAAAAAATCTACAGAGAATACTATTTTCCGTATGAATAAATTTGGGAAGAAGGCAATTTGACAAACTGCTTGCATTTTTCCAATAAAGAGTTTGTCCATATAATTATAAAATGCAATACTAGTTTCCGATGATGAAAAAGAAAAATTATTGTTCTTTTTGTGAAATTGGATGGAAACCTATGTTACAAAAGGAGAAATTGCTCTGTTCAAGCATTTTCTATCTTTAGCCACACAAGTTTCTAAAATTAATTGCTACAGGTGAGTTAGAACAAGTATATATGAGGGAAAAATCAAAGTTACCTATATCTACATGACCCTGTGAAGCAGCAAAGTGAAGTGGCGTTCGCTTTTTGTCATCCTCTGCTGATGGGTCTGCTGCCCCTTCCAGCAGTTCAAGCACTGTAATCAAACAACAAAGGGCAGTTTCCATGTAAGAATGTACAAAATTTAATTGAAGATGTGTTTGTTCTTGAAATTTGAAAGAAGCCTTGACCTGTTAATTAAGTTTTATCACTGAAGCAGGTGTGAATCTGATATTTTGGGAAAACTGCATGGTTTTAAAGAAATTTTCAATTTGGAAGGTGCCTTTTATAGGCCCCTGTTATATAAAGTGGAAAAAAAACCTGGTTCTTTTGCTATTTTTTTTTTCAAAGCAATATACTATGGATAATCATTAAATTTTCTCTAAAATTAATTTCTAATGACTATCTGTCATATTTATGATACAAGACAATGGTTAAAGCGTTTTATGGTTTCATGAAACGAAATATGTATACAACACTTCCACAATACAGCATTTACTGTTCAGGATATTGGTAAGGCTAGTAAGGCTCCAACTCACTATTTATTTGGATCTTTGGTGAGTCATTAGGGGAATTCACATATTATGGACAAACAGTCGAAATCTTTTGCATTTTTAGACATTAGGAATATCATCAGTCAAAGAAATGTTTTCACCATGGATTCAAAATGAACAAGTCATAACTAACAAAATATTTCCTTACCAGTGATTAAATTGTTTTCATTACATGATGAACGTAGTCTTTTCTCATCTGTTGAAAAAGAATTAAATATACATGTACAAAGTGTTTGTATATAAAAACAGCTATATGAAACATTGCTTTAGAGACTACCACATAGAACACTTATACATCTAAGGGATATTGTATTCATTTTTTCATGTCAAGAAAAAATAGAAGTGTGATAAATGAAATTTGTTGTCAAAAAAAAAACAGAAAAAGAAAAAAACAATTCATAAAAAAAAACTAAGTTAGGAAAAGGATGATTTTCAAACATTTAAACTAGCCTACGCTGAAAGAATGTGTAAAGTCAGCTGTATTTATGCAAGAAAGCATTAAAGCCAACTATCACTGGAAATACTCACTATGTGCAAATGATTAACTTGTAGAAGGATCAACCATATGAGAAATAAAACACTTTTTTTTTTTATATATGTGTGCCATAATGATGCCCATAATAACTAGAAACTTATCAAATCAAATTAGAAAATTCTGTAAACATACCTAATTTGTTTCTACAAGTAGTTTTTCCAGAATGAAAATCCTTCAATCTTTGTTTTCTATGTACTTTAGAGGCTTTGATTTTCCCAGTGAAATTATCTTGTTTGGTACTTTGATCTCCATTTAGGTTGAGAGGGACCAAACTAATAAAGCTGATTCCAATTGGTCCCTCTGGGTTCCATGATGAAGTGTTAAAGTTGGGTACACTGAATCCCCTGGACTGAAATTGAAAAATTTAGCAATGATTAAAAAGTATTAATGTAATTCTGAATTATTCATAAGATCAGAGGATAAAGTTATCTTATGTTAACTTATTCCAACTTTTATAACCGAGCCAAAGTTAAAGCAACAGAACATGCCAACAAACAGCAAACAAGAAATCCTTTATTAATGACTGGGTAAAACCCATAATGACATTTAAGTATAAATTGCTTCATATGATCCTATTAAAGCAGTTTTGTTTAATGCTCCAATTCCATACAATAACCTCATTAAATATGATAAAATGTACGACAGGAGCTGAATTTATTATATACAAAATTCTGAATATTTCCTGATGGCGTCAAATTAGTTTGACTAATATATACGGTTATACCTGCGCTATGTTAAATTGAAATAACTTGGCATCTCATTTTAGCATCATTCACTACGGATCTCCAATCCATTACATTTCTTTTAATCCACAAAATCATACTATGAATGGCTGGATGGATAGGTAAGAAAGTCTTGTCCTTACATTTTGACTGCATTCTCCATCTGAGCTTTGACTGCTGAAGTTTGATACGGTGAAAGAATCATCTTCGTCCTCCATCTCTGTACCCTATATATTTTACTAATATATATATATTGACTACATTTTTCGCAAAAAAGCTGTGTACATTTAAGTATAAAATCATTGCAAACAAAAACAAAACGCATGAACATCGAAGTTAAATGGACGCTTATTGAGTCAAAGAATAAATTTCAATGACCGTCAAGATAACACAGATCAAATCAAATTTTCTTTCTAGAGATCTAAGCGGCCCAATCTCCTGTCATGCATTCGTGTGGACCCCATTCGTGTTACTTTCAGTTTTAAAAACAGCATACGAAAGTTTTAAAAACAGCATACGAAACGATGATTATTGCCGGTTCTATGATCCTTTACACATGTCTACTCTTTATAGTAGTATATGTAGCGATGAATTACTATGTACGAGGAAAGAAAAGCGTCTGTGTGGTGGTTTTAGGCGATGTTGGACGAAGCCCTCGCATGCAGTATCATTCAATGTCGTTTCTAAAGCGAGGATTCACAGTTGACTTAGTTGGCTATGGCGGTAAGGGTTTGATAAGAATAGTTCTATGCAACTTCAATTTGTGTTTCAGTTATTTCACGGCGTTTAGTGCACCTGCCCATAAGTCAAAACAATTAGACGCGAAGATTGCGGGTCAGAAGATTGCCTTTTTTCTGATGGGGCAATCTAACAGGAATATTGCTTCATTATTACTCTTTTCAATCCGCTGGCTGCTGCCCTTCTGTAACAAACTAATATATCTGCATAAAAGGGAATGTAACATTTAACAATGAAAATTGTTATAATTGCAAAGGCTAGTTAAAAAACTTGTTTGAATCCTTTATTGCATTGTTACGGCATACACTATTTGAAACAATTCAGCAAAGATATCATATTGGGTGACGGTCGGTTCGGTAAATGACTAGTTCGGTAAAAAGGTAAACTAGAGTAAAAGGTCTGGCTGGTTCGGTAAAAACGTATACTTGTCTAAAAGTAATTGT
This sequence comes from Cerastoderma edule, assembly GCA_947846245.1. NCBI lineage: Eukaryota > Metazoa > Mollusca > Bivalvia > Cardiida > Cardiidae > Cerastoderma > Cerastoderma edule. Next base: position 21,997,872 of record OX401406.1, read on the forward strand.
ACGTAGTGTATGAAATGTATTTCTTTTAGCACTTAATTTATGAAATTCCTCCTTTAAACAACTAGTTTGATTGTTTTAATACTTAGGTTGAGAAATTCATACTTTAATTGATTAATTAGAGTGTTTGCATTATAAAACGAAGTGCACAGATTTTACTTTAATAAAATTAGAGACATAGATAACACCCATATGTGTAAAAATGAAATGCCTAAAATAATTGTTGTAAGTCTGTAAATTACAATGTGTATTTAAATAGAAATAAACTATTTTGCAAGTATGAAAATAATTATAAGTATTGAATAATCAACACTTAATTAATATGGGATTAAACTGTTTTTCACACCCATTTAAACTGCTGTTCTGTCTAGTATAGGTTTTTACCGAACCAGCCAGACCCTTTACTATAGTTTTCTTTTTTACCGAACTAGTCATTTACCGAACCGACCTGTAATCATCATATTGCCTTAGATGGAAATATTTAAAAAATAGATTTGAATCAAACAAATGTGACTATATTGTACGCATTAGGAACCTTTATAAATCTTTCTTTCATATTTTTATCAACAAATATTTGAACAAAATGAAACAGAGAAAATTCTTTCAAAATCTTCAACTAATTGTATTTTTCAGGGAAAACATTTTCATTCATGTATGGTATTTGTAATTACAGGTTCAGAATTACAAGAAGGGTTGAAAAATAAAGACAATGTTAGCGTCCATTTTCTAACAGAGCCTCCAAGATTCCTAAAGTGTAAGTTTATAGTCTTAAAGAAATTTTTATATAAAATCATTTTCAAAATTATGTTATACCCGCTAACCATATTCTGGTTTTTATTTGTCACTAATGAGTAAGATCATAATCACATATCAAAACAATGCAAGGCTATAGTGAGTCCATCACAACATGTACTATATAAATATTGCATAGAACCATTGAGCATCGGTCAAGATATGAGGTGTAACACAGGCTTTTGCATGCAATATTTACAAATACATGTATAAGCACTAAGTTTTACTTTTTTGGTACTATAGCAATTATCTTTTCTAGATGATTCTAAAAAGTACTCACAACATAGGATTTAGATAAGCACAAAAGCCTCTTCTATCTGGACCTCTGTATTATGTACAACCCTTTATTCTGGGAAGAACGTATCGGTAATTATATTATGTAATTCAATTAGCATTATTAAATGTTCTAAGAAATCTGGCATCTCTTCGAAATTTGTTGCCTACCATGATGTAAAAAGTAATAATAATAGTGTTTGTTGACTTCCTCTCTCCTTAATAAATCCGGCCTCTAACTATACATGAATAATTGTTGATGAAATGTCAAAAACTTACAAAACAAACAAACAAATGATACAGTTTAGATAAAGTTGAATAAGTTAGCAAAGCAAGTATCTTGATCTCAGATAAAGGATAGGAAAACTTCTGAAACATCCTCTTCTTCTCAACTGGTCTAATTATTTGTGGTGCAAATATCTGAAACTTAGTTTGCAATTTCTCCTTTCCAGGCAATCTATACCACTGAATGACTGCCTTCACATTGGATCACAATAGATATACTTAAATTTTCAATAAATGACTAATCAATAGTAATTTGATTTGTGCATTGCAAAAATAAAGTTCTTTTTTTCTTTCAGACTTGCCCAGATTACTATTTTATGCATTTAAAGTTGTGTGGCAGTCTGCGTCTCTTGCACTTACTCTACTGTTGATGCCCAAATGTGGATTCATTCTTATGCAGGTATGATAATCAATTATTTTTATTGATTTACTGATGTGATGAAGAAAACACACACAAGACTGAAAAAAGGCCTTGACAGGTATTGATTTGGCTTTCATGGCAAATTTTGAATTTTATGTTAATTTTATGTCTCTATGGCATTCCATGCATCCATAGAGTTTAATGCATCTGTCGCAGACAATGCAATTTCTCCTTTCCAAATGATTCTTTATATACTTAACAAATGTATGGATCATTTTGAAATATTTTGCTGCGCTATTGGTTGAATGATATTCTTTTGTGAATTGATTAACAACTTAATGTACTTTTCTTGTCATATTTGTTTGTAATTGTCAAGTAGTTCCTTCAGTATTGAAGGGATTCAGCAGCGGAATCAAAAGGCAAATTAATCAGCCTGTTGTAACATATGTTCAGATTGTCTCTCTCATAGGAAATTCTTTTTTGTACTAGATAACACATTGTTAAAAATGCTGTACAAGATTTTCAGTTGATTTAATTATTGTATGAATCATCAAGGTACTGTATCATAGCTTATCCAGTTTTCCAATATGGAAACAAAATCAGGACTATGTGAAAACATGATCAAACAACTTTTGAATTGAGGGTTCAGTGCAATACTATAGTAAGTGCTTTGCAAATATGAAACACTTACTATAGTATTGCACTGAACCCTCAAGATATGACCAATTAAGATTCATTTTTTGTGATTGCCAAATCTTTTATGACAATTGTATATAACTTCTAATCCCAAATAATTTATCTTTTTGTTCTAGTAGTTTGAGATGTAAGGGGTAATACAAGATCATATTACTTATATGTTAGTGTCAGAGTTATGTCCCTTTAACCATCTTTTTAAGCCGGTGGTATAATAGCAATATTCTATAATTGTGAAATCCTTTCTAAATGTCTTTAGCAGATAACATAAGGAATACATGTACATGTGAGTTTAAAACTAGAACTGTAAAACTTATTTAAATATTTATATGTGCAAATATTTTGATCAAAAGAATGAATGAAGTGGTGTCATTATATATTAGATACATAACCATTCACAAACTTCTCAAAATTAGATTTTTTAGGGGAGGGAGGGGCTTCAGGTAGAAAAAGAATAACATGTAATTAGAAATGAGATCTAGCTGAAACATTGTAGAAAATAATGTCAGATCCAAATCAGAAATTATGTCAATCCCCATTGAAAAAGGTTGTTGTACATCATAACAATTTTCATAGGTATTCACAGAATAGGACATAACAAAAAGGTTTTTAGATAAAGTATGCACATAATTTAGATAACCCTCCTTGTTGGACTCCTGGGGATAAAATGGCTTTCTGATAAGGGGAAGTAACTCTTACTTTAAAAATCTCTGACTTCTTTTACATCCATTTCTCACCAGCAAAATTGAAAAAAAGAAATGAGTGGAATAAATCTTTGTGTATGATGGTTTGCAGATGACATTTTCCACTTGAACACAATGAATTTCCAGTTAAAGCATATTTATTGTTGAAAAAGAGCATGGAAGGGCCTATATGGTATAAGTTTGCAGGAAGGGAATATTTTGAGGGTTCAATGCAATAATGCAGTAAGTGCTTTACATACATACAGCACTTCATATAGTCATGCACTGAACCCTTGATTTTTTTCTGCAGAACTAGTTGTGGATTTCTATTAAATGTTGCACACTATGAAACTCATTGGAAAGAATGTTTGTCTGTTCGCTTTGAGAGATTCAGTTTTTGTCAGTTAAAGGGGATACATTTTAATTATTATTTCCCTTACTACTGATAATATTGGCTTATATCCATAGAAGAAACAAACAAAAACAATCACAAAATTTGAAGTTAACCATGGACTTTTTCACTCATAAGAAATACATCAGTTGCAAATAAAGTGTTAACTCACATTTCAGGCTTTAATCTTTTTCCTAGTACAGATTTATAGCTTCTCTTTCTAGACGTCACGAAAGAGTCAATTTTCTCATAATGAGCAAGCTTTCTTTTTGTCATGATGTGCAATGCATATAATTGCAATGCATGAAAAGAAAATGCATTGAATTTAGTGATATAGGTAACTCATCATGTTAAAAGCAGTGCAAAACACCAATTGATGAGTAAGTTGTCATCAATTCTTAACGAGAAGAAACACTAGACATAATCCATACTACTGAAGCTTCCAAGACTAAAGTAGGGCAAATATACTCAGGGTCATTGACTCAGAAATCCTGTTCCATGGATCGCATCCCATCATTACCTTTTTCTTCACACATTTCAATTCACATGTAGCAGACGGCTCAAGAAACTATTGCGACAAAAGGGAAAATTGCTCTTTAAAGAGCAATTTCCCTTATTGTCGCAATGGTTTCTTTGCAACGTGACAAAAAAGGTGTTTTCATCATTTTTGACTTCCATCTGCTGTTGCTTTGAAAATGGACCAGTCACAAAATCCAATCTGTGGGAGTGGGTTAAACAGTACTGTTGGACCTGGCCGAAAATCAATAATTGAAAAATAGCTCTCATGTAGCCTCCTGTAATTACAACCTCTGTCATTGACCTTCCCACATTAACCCACATCCCCATATATGTATGTTACTTTCTGACTAGTCCAATTTGAAGACAGGAGCAGACGACATAAAATAGTCAGACAAAAATACATGGATACTATTGTGGTTACTGGATATATTGCTCATAAGGAGAAATTAATCCCAGTTGTCACTATGGTTTATACCCAATATCACCCAAAAGACGCATTTTCATCTTGGTTTGGTTGTTGTTTTTGTTGTCTGGTGTTGCTCTCAATTTGGACAAGTCACATTTTCACATATGGGGACATGGGTAGAATCTTATCTTTATGTACATCAGTGGTTGATTTAAGAAATCTAAAATTCTACCTTTTTGCACATTGATTTCACTCCAAATATCCCACACTAAATATCATCGTCTTTACTTTTTTTTTATTGAAATTAACTATTGTTTTCAATTTGGACCAGCCTTAACTATTGTTTTCAATTTGGACCAGCCACAAAGGCCCATAGGAGACAATTGATTAATTTAGATCTGATTTGGTTTTATTCCGTAAATGGTTGTAAGATGAAGCCACCCAGGAGTCAGATCAATTTTTGCAATATGTCCATTATGAAGAGTTCTTTCATTTATTGTTATATGTTTTCTCTCCTTGTCTAGCATTTAACCCTTAACCAAATGCCAAATTTTTGACTGGCCCAAATTGAAAGGGTTTGCAGACGACTATTCAAAATGTTATGAAATTGGAAATTAATCTTCTGATAGATTAGAAAACATTGTGGGAAAAGGTAAAATTGCTCATTATGAGTGATTTCTCCTTTGACCACAGTGTTTTCCAGAGATGTCTGCAACAAAGTGGTTAAATGTCGTTATTATTTGGTAATGGGTTAGTTTCTCTTACCAGTGGCTGAACATTTTGTTACATCAAGTCAACTGACAATGATTTGAATTTTGATAGAAAGATTTAAATAGGAGTTTTTGGGGCTCTTTCTGCAGTATAGGAATCTCAGACTATTCCAAATAGTAAGGAACAGCATACAAAAAAAAATACATGAAAACATTGCGACAAAAGGTTTTTAAAAATTCTTGATTGAATGTGTTAAAGTAAGATATTCTAATGATAAGGGTTAATGAACTAGATTTTTCTGTTGACCCCAATTTCAAAATTAGCATAAAACACAAAAAAGAAGTATGTCAATGGGTGAAATATAATGTTGACCTGTTCAAGATATGAAGGATATTTGCTCATAGCCAATTAGATTTTGTATTTCTTTTTTTTAAGATAAACTGGAAGGTTATGAGGTAAAACAAAAGTGATGTAATTTTGGGTCTTTTTTCCTCTTAATTGAGAAACAAAAAAGCTGATGCGACTTTGAATTTTTGGGAAAACTGCATGATTTTAAAGAAAGTTTCGATTGGGAAGGTGCCTTTTATGGGCCCTGTTATATAAAGAGAGAAAGCTCTGTAATTATGACTCAAATTATTTTCAATTGTTTTCCTGAGCCTTTTTTTATTAACTTAATGAAGGCAAGGGAAAGTAGGTTATCTTTATAATTGTTACTATTATATATCACTTTTTCATTATTGACTCTCTTTATTGTTCTAGCTGCAGAGGATTTTTAAGGAAATTGATTTGACAAAATGTTCGTCACAAGCAATTTCTCCATTTGTCACTAAATTTTTATTATAAAATTCACTGCTTAGTAATTGTTGTTTTCTGCTAATTTGATTTAGGACCTGTCCCAAAATCTAATATGGAGAGTAGGTTGATTTTTATACCATTGATATCCTAGAGTACATTGATGTAGGGAAAGTCCATAATCAATAACTACTTTAACAGGAAAAGTACATTTGTCTGGTTAACCCATCACTACAATATTGCTCAATTCCCCATATAATTATGAGAGTGGCGTGGGGCGTCTATGACCTTGTGGTTAAAGTACTAAACTAGATTTTATATCACATGGCTCCTTTACGTGTGAGATCCCATCACGATGAGTTTACATTTGTATCCCAATGAGACTCTGATTAACCCTTACCCAAATGCCAAATTTTTTACTATCCCAAATTGAAAGAATTTGCAGACGACATTTCAAAATGTGATGAAATTGTAAAATGATTCTCTGATAGCGCAGAAAACATTGTGGGAAAAGGAGAAATTGCTCTAGAGCAATTCCTCTTCTTCCTATAATGTTTTCCATAGTCGTCTTCAACAAACCGGTTAAATGTTGTTACTGTTTGGTAATGGGTAAACCTATGGAATGCTGCTGGATCTACATGGTTTGACCAGTACTTATTGGCAGTTAAGCTTGCGATCTTCCTCAAACTTGCCAGGTATCGCAATATAATTGAAATACTGTTGATGCGATTTAAAACCCCAAACAATCATTGAAAGTGGGGTGGGTCTGAACTCATAGCATCAGCAGAGGGAAAGTCTTGAATTTAATATTGATAATGTCTTTCTCTGTTTCAAATTGTGTAACATAGATAACTTGTTTAAGATAAGCATTAGTTTCTGATGGGTGAACTGACTGCTTTATCAGAGACTTTGCAAGGTTTTCTTCATGAAGAAAATGGTTCTGTTACCTGTAATGAGGAAAATCTGTATCATTACATTGTTATCTGAGAGTAAAGGAGCACATTTTCAAATTTAAAAACAAGGCAATAAATAATAACAAATTGTTACAAAAGGGGGAGTTGGTAGTCACAAAGATATCTTCCTTAGTTCATTTTCTTCTTTGTAGGGATTTTCATTTATCTTCTGCTGTCGATTTCATTTTGGAACAGTCTTAAAATTGAAAGGAAAAGTAATCAATACTCTCTTTTTTGTAGTAGACACAGTAATTTGTTGTCTGCTGAGGTTTTGAATTTTGGCAGACCTAGATTTGAATAGGGGAGAAATTCATTTGCTGTCCTCTGTAGTAGACACTTAATTCATCGTCTGCTGACGTTTTGAATTTGGACTGACCTAAAATTAAAAGAAAGTAGTCAATGCTAAACCTTTTCAATTTGGACAAACTTAATATTGAATAGGGGGGATTTATTTTCCCTCTTATGTAGAAGACACAGTTATATGTCAGCTGCTGACATTTTGAATTTGGACTGACCTAAAATTAAATGAAGGGGAGAGGGGGGTTGCAATTAATTTGCCATCCTTTTCAGATGTCACAGTCATTAATTGTTTGCTGACATTTTTCTACTTGAACCGATACCTAAAACACAAATGGGACTGCACTTCTGTACTATTGATTTACACACAAAAATTATATCCAAACATTCTCATATTAAATTAGAATATTTGTAAAAAATACTGTGACAAAAGGAATAATTGCTTATGAGAGCAATTTCATCCTTTTATCATAGTGGTTAGCTCCCAAAATTCAGCAATAGAATGTTTTTTGCATACTTCATAATACATGTTATCTTCTGCTGAGGGTTTGAAATTGGACCAACCTAAAACAGAATCAGGGGGGGGAAGAGCATTACTGTTAATCAATAGTCTATAGATAGATAGACACACTTCTGTCCTGTTAAGTCATTGACTCCTCCAATAGTCATGATCTAAGAGACTCAGGTCATATAAGGTTATGTGGGAGTTCAAAGGTTCATAAAAAACATGGGAATGTAGGTGACAGACGGGCAACCAGATATGATCTGCGTGCGGGCAGTCTCCTCTGGGGTCAACAGAGGTCGTTGATGGTAGCATTGGGGTCAAGAGGTTGTGGGTGGTGAGTGCCTTGGAGGACAGAATGACACAGTAAGCAGGGGCGAAGCTTATTTGTGTTTTTTATTCTGAATCATACTTTATTCTGAAATCTATCGGATTTTGAAGAATGGTATGAATCGCAGCAGACAACAGACAATAATTACATGGTATGAGATATGGGGGGGGGGGGGGGGGGGGGGGGGAGGCTATTCTTTTTTCACAGTGTATTTATAAAGTTATCAATAGCAGATCCAACCCTAACCCCAACCCTTTTGGGGGAAGAAACTATTATGTTTAAAGGAGGACTTGCTCATAAGAACTTTTGGAGCAAACTGTACCTTTGTGATTAATAGAATCAGAATTTGTTGTTTATAGTAGATCCTGTAGAGTGAGTTATCAGGTTGTCAGTGGTTAATCATTTGTTCAATATTGGATTCTTAGATTGGTTTTAGTTCAACCACCTGCAGATGATAATGGTATTTCTTGTCCGCTTTCAAAAGAGGTTTTCGTCCTCTTATGAGATTCTTAGAAAAGTGTACTCTTTGACCTTTCCCTCATACATAAACCAAGGGATTTGCCTATTATTAGAAAGTGTGCCTGTTTTAGTACTAAATGAAAACATCTGCATGCAACTAAGTGCCAGTGAAATATAATATCAATTATGGTAACATTTCTTACAGTTAAAAAATATGACAAAAGGAGAAATTGCTCATAATTCCTTCTTTTGTCGTAACAATTCCTGAGTCTGCTGTTTCTGGCGTGTTGATGTAAGAATTAATGGAGAAAATAGTTAACCCTTTGAGATATTGGTATAGATTGCAAATAATAGGAAAAGTAATTTACAATCATTCAATGTATGACACTTCTCCAATTTATATAGAGAAATGGCTTGTACAAAAGGAGAAGCCTTTCTGTCTTATTGTCACAATGATTTTAAACTATTTCTACAAAAAAAAAATTGTTTTTTTTTGTAGATTTTTAAATGGTGTCTGCATTTAATATGTATCTGTACAAAATCACGTTGAAGAAATGAATTACGCTTTCCCCCTCTTTTTTGTCTGAAATGAATTTTTCTTTTGGCAAGCACAAGCATTGGTATAGTGCTCTAAAATGTTATTGCTAAATTGTGAGTGCTGATAAGAATTGTATTGATGAGAAAGTCCTAATATGTGCACACAACGTAAGATTTTGTAAAGAATCAAGGGTAATGTACCTTTTATTTGAAGCTGAAGAGGACTCTCTCCTTGATATATTATTTAAGGATTCTATTGAATACCCATCAGTAGTGGATTTCTACTGAAATTTATCATTTAACCATTACATGGAAAAGTCCAGCCAAATAATTGGTAAATCTGAATCAGATTTTGCCACCTCTGTAAAGATGTGAAAGAAAACGGCTAGTTGTCTTCATCTATGTCTTTTGTTCTTTTACAGAATCCTCCATGCATACCAACACTGTTTGTGTGCCTGTTTGTCTGCTATGCAAGGGGTACACAACTGGTCGTAGATTGGCACAACTATGGATACACAATCATGAGTCTCACCATGGGATACAATCACCCTCTGGTGAAATTTGCAAAATGGTAAGGTTTTTGGGTAAACTCATTTTACAACATTTGTAAAAGATGGAAAAGTATTAAGCTTACTTGGTAGAACCATTGTATGAACTCATTATTTTTTTTATTTTTTTTTTAAATGTTAGAGTTATTGAGTAAACTCTTTACAATTGACCTGTAAAGTTGGTAAAATTGTAAAGACATCACTTATAGTTTGAAAATTGTAAGGGAATAAGATGAACATGATCTTAATTTTTTGGTTAAATGGTTAAAATATTGGGTGAACTTCCTTTCATTGTTAAGTTTTTCTGTGAACTTGTTATCAATTGCTTGTAAAGTTAATAAAATGATAAAGTTATTTGGTGATTTAATTGCTAAATGTTTGTAAAGTTTGTAAAATAGTAAAGCTATTTAGTGAACTGAAGTTATAACACATGAAAAAGAAAAAGCAAAATGTTATGGCTTTGAAATGGAAACCATTTTTTTTTTTTTTTTAATTTTTATAATGAGATATAATGTACAATAGGTTGTAATAACCAAACTCTCAATTTGAAATGTATTGTATTTAATGACATATATTATTCATATCCACATTGAGTGTCGTGTTCGCATGGGAAGATTTCGTTTGTATGTGATAACTTGTTAAGACAAAGAAAAAAAGACACTGATCTAATGTTGATAATACTAATTTTGCTTTTTTCTATCAGGTATGAGGAAAAGCTTGGTCGATGGGCATCCAAAAATATCTGTGTAACACAAGCCATGAAGGAAGATTTAGCCTCCAACTGGAAAGTACAGTAAGTAATATATGTCAACAATTATTAAAACTAGAAAAACAGAAACAAAGTTAGTATTTAATTTCATCTCAATAATAAGGTATATTTTGATTTGTCACTAAAGCATGATATATTATGAAGTATAAAACATTTCTTCATCTTTGTGATATTAGATAGCCACCATTGTGATTGTAGGAGAAATATCTGAATTCAAGCGATTTCTACTATTTGGCACAATGAAAATCTTGAGGTTGTAGTGATCGATGCAGCATAGCAGGGGGAAATTGCTGTGAGGAGTTTGGAGTATAATATGAGGGAAAGTGGCATACCATAATTGGACTCATCTATGTTTGTTTCAGAGCTAATGTCATGTATGACAGACCCCCTGATATATTCAAGGAGACCTCATTGAAAGAGAAACATGAGTTGTTTAGTCGTCTTGCAGAAACATACCCAGTCTTTCAATCAAGGTTAGTATGTTGGTTTATTTGAGCATTTCTAAATTTTCTTCTCCTTAGACTCAGTCTTCTAATGCCATACAAATCAAGGGTTCAACACAAGACTACAATAAATCCTTCACAATTGTGAAGCTCTTACTTTAGTCCTGCGCTGAATCCTCAAAACATGTTTAAGTAACTCAAGTTAAACTGGAGGAATCAAATATTTGCCTTATTTTTGTGTCGAATCAATTGTTAAATATTTTCAATTTCGCTTAAGAATACCATACACACCCGTGCAGTCTGAGCAGAGAACTACATTGTCTGCTTGGACAAAGATCATGGTTTCATTGCTGTATTAATAAGTTCCCTTCTCATGACACAGACTGATGTGAGCAAATGTACAGCAGCTGAACTGTTGTATGAGGCGTACATAGAGAATAGATGGTTGGTGTCGTGAATCGGATATGTTATCGGGCAAGGCTTAGGAATATTATCCTGTGAGCCGCAGGCAAAACGGAGAATAATCCGAGGCCGAGCCCTATAACGTTTCCTATTCAAAGACACCAACCATCTACATCTATTCTATTTATCCTTTTACCTCCATGGAGTATTATTAACAAACAAACTGAAAACAAAATACAAAATAAAGGAAACAAAAGACAGAAAACAAGTAGAGAATGATGAACACATGATGTCATATGCCATGACGTACATATGACGTCATGATTTCACATGTGAATGTGTGATATATGGTTAGTGCCTGATATCACAAATGTTATACGGCACCCTGTTATTGGTCCGTTAAGTGCACTGGTGACAGGATAAAGAGTAATATCTTTTCGATGTATGTGTTTTTACTTTTTGACAATTCACACAAATAATGTATCAAGAAATCCCCATTGTCACTTTCTTGTCAAAGAATACTCCTTGTATTACTTATAAGAAGCTTCTTTTAAAGTAAATCCCAAGTATCTTATAAATCTTAAACAAAATACATTTTAGCCTGTAAATGATACAATATACATATATCCAGGTCATCAAAATGAGCACTAAATGACCCTAGCTGTCAATGGGCCTTTAAACACCATTCATTTTGTCTATAATGCTGCATATAAGAATATTTCGAAATCATTGTCATGAAACATGAAATGTACATAAGTTCCACTTACAGCAAAAGTTAAAAAACACCTAAAGCAGTTTTATATTGTTTTTTCCAGGGGGGAAACAGAAGAGACTGCATTTACAAGGATTAATGGTAAAGGGACAGTAACTCTGGTAGAAAGTAGACCTGCCATAGTTGTAAGCAGTACAAGCTGGACAGGTATTATCTCCCTTTATCATATATAAATTTTTACATTATTTATAAATGTGTGTAACCTTTTAATCTTATTAAATGCTAGACAACCAAAACATGAATTGAGACAAGTGGTGATTTTGCAGTAAAGCAAGAAGACATTGTTGCAAAAGAAGAAATCATTTTTAGAAGAAATTGCACTATAGTTGATTTAAACATAATCATTTGATGGTCTCAAAATAAAGATAAGATAAATATGTGCCAGTTGATAAATAAAATTTTTGTATTATATTTCTCCATTGATTTAGAAAGGCATTGTAAGGAGAGGTGATAGCTTGCTCTAGATATAGAGATAATGATGATATTGATCCATCTTGTATCTATTTACAGAGGATGAAGATTTTGGTGTTCTACTGTCAGCTCTAGAAGGTAAGATTAAAATGACATTCGAGTCTGAGCATTAATAACTGGGCAATGTTTTACCAAATGACTTAAGGATATATTTCAATATGTTGGAACCTAACTACAGGAAAATATGATATTGTCAAATTACATCTCACTAAAGGTGTCTCAGAGAGATGTCTCCAATGACATGTTACTTTAGAAGGTTGCTTTTCTCATTATCAAGATAATAGCCTGGGGGCCCGTTTTACTAAACAACTTACGGAAAATATTTGCGTAAGTCATAATTGATTAACATGGATAATATCTTCAATGAAAGTACAATATTGCAATGTGACACGTCATTGGAAGCGTCTCAGAGAGACGATTCCAATGATGTGTTACTTTGCAATATTGGTTTGCCAAATATTGAAATAAAAGGACTTGTTGTTTTAGACTTACCCAAATCTTAAGCGTAAACTGTTTAGTAAAACGGGCCCCTGGTTCATGTGGATTATCGAGGGAACATATGCAATAGCCTTAAAAAGTATGCCATTTACATTAATGGAAGAAACAAAGAAAACAGAGCAAATATTGTTTTGAATGTCTGCATGTTTATAGCATAATTGTATGTTAAGATAAACACTTTCATGGAGTCATTTCCACTTAAGGATTTTTTGAAAAGTCTTCTGTTACAAATTTCTGCTCTTTTTTATTTACTTGCCTTCTTTTGGCAATCTTTTTTTTCAAATAATGAGCAAGAAAATAGACATTGTCAACAACTGCCATAATCGCATTTGTTTTTTGTTCAGTTTCAAACGGGATCATGATAAAAATAATTTTGATTTTGTAATTATGTCACAAATATACAAAAAGAAGGCTTGGGCTGTAACAATTTTCTTTGTCTGTACACTGATTTTTTAAGTGTTATTTTGAAATTGTTTATATTGAGTTTTGCTGGAAAAATATATTGTGAGATTTATATATTTGATTCAATTATTTTTATTTTCAGAATATGAAGAAATGTTTAAAACTTCGGCCTGTGAAACTTTTCCAGATATTCTATGTATAATAACAGGTATATTAGGTTTTTATATACACTATATCTATATATATATATATATATATATATTTGATTCATTGGGAAATGGAGGTGGGTTGATATAGAGGTTAGGGCTTCAAGACTTGTCATCACAGGTTTGATCCCCGCTTGAGGTCAAATAGTGAAAAGTGGTTGTCCTAAGGTCATTTCTTAGCCCAGTATGGATGAATAAAAAATTAAGAAAGAATTAAATATTTTAGCCTTTACCATTGAACCGAAATCAATTATTGTGGTCATCCTGGAGTTGTTTCTAATCCCAGTATTGACAAGAAAATAATTGAGAAAAAATTGAACATTTCATTTTATACCAATTAACGTAACCAAAATCAATTGATATGGTCGTCCTGGGGTTGTTTATTAGCGTAACATTAATTAGAAAAGAATTAAGGAAGAATTAAATGTTTTAGTCTTTACCATTGAACCAAAATTAATTATTGTGGTCATCCTTGAGTTGTTTTTAATCCCAGTATTGACAAGAAAAGAATTGAGAAAGAATCGAACATTTCATTTTATACCAATTAACGTAACCAAAATCAATTAATATGGTCGTCCTGGGGTTGTTTATTAGCGTAACATTGATTAGAAAAGAATTAAGAAAGAATTGAATGTTTTACTCTTTACCATTGAACCAAAATCAATTAATATGGTCATCCTGGAGTTGTTTCTTAGCCTAGTATAGATAAGAAAAGAATTAAGCAAGAATTGATTATTTAATTTTGTTTCAATAAGACCCATTTTCTATTCATCGTTAGACAAAATTTAAAGCATCTGTAGATGTAATGAATTCCATTTAAGCAGACCCCATAGAGAATCAAATTTTTACATGCATTATAAGGGTTCAAGGTTTGAGCACCACTGACATCTCTAAGTAAAGTAAATAGAGAAATAAAAATCACGAAAGTGTTTATAGATAGAACTTTGGGCCCTTTTGACGTTGGAAAATTTGTTCATGATAATGGGGAAAACATGGTCTGTCTACACCAGCATGGCAGTGTTTATGTTATGATTTTTTTATGACATGCTGTATAATCTTCTGCTTTTGATTTGTTCATTCAAGGTAAAGGACCATTAAAAGCATTTTATGAAGAGAAGATAAGATCTATGACATTGGAACATGTCTCATTTTGTCTACCCTGGCTGACTCCAGAGGACTATCCATTACTTCTAGGTTTGTAACCTTCAGAATCGTTAAAAACTATCCATTACTATTAGATTTGTAACATTTAGGATAGTTAAAAACTATCCATTACTATAAGGTTTGTAACATTTAGAATCGTTAAAAACTATCCATTACTATTAGATTTGTAACATTTAGGATAGTTAAAAACTATCCATTACTATAAGGTTTGTAACATTTAGAATCGTTAAAAACTATCCATTACTATTAGATTTGTAACATTTAGGATAGTTAAAAACTATCCATTACTATAAGGTTTGTAACATTTAGAATCGTTAAAAACTATCCATTACTATTAGATTTGTAACATTTAGGATAGTTAAAAACTATCCATTACTATAAGGTTTGTAACATTAAGAATCAATACAAACCATCCATTACTAATAGGTTTGTAACATTCAGAATCATTATAAAATAGCTTGAAGAATCAAGTGCTGCAATATCAGGGATTTATTGGGTGCCTTTTATTAGTTCTTCCTATTTGTGAAGGATTTCTTTGCATTATGTCCTGAAATTTTAGATTATTATTAAAAAAACAAGCAATATCCTTCTTTTTTTTAAAGCATTATATACAATATCCTTTCAGAGTCTTCCCTTGACCCTGTGATTTATTCTAGTTTGGGAACTTAAGACCCCTTATACACATGTATATGGAATGGTGAATGTGAAATTATGATCTTAAGGTGTCAAATCATAGAATTTTCTATACAAGTTGAGGGGTCAAGGAAAATTGTGACCTTCATATGTAACAATGACTAAATGGATTTCCAAAAAAATTAAGGTATTTATCATATTTAAACTTATGTTTATGTTTATTGTTTTAGGTTCTGCTGACCTTGGTGTTTGTTTACATAAATCATCAAGTGGCCTTGACCTTCCCATGAAAGTCGTAGATATGTTTGGCTGCAGGCTGCCTGTGTGTGCCATAGACTTCAAATGGTTAGGAAGTTGTTTATATTTGATGCTTAATCCATGTAATTACACAACATAAATATTAAGTTGTTAACTTTCTGAAAAGCAAAGCAGATGAAAATGATAACACTTGATTGTGCACTTTTTAAATTCAGGTAAAAGTCATAATCAGAAGAGAAATTATCTTAAGCTAAATTGTTGTTTCGTCTGAATGAATTCTTCAGCTTTATTTTGTAGTAGTTTTAATCTTTAAGTGAAGACATGAAATTCTAAGTATGTGAGGGGGGGCTTTGGAACAAGTATTGTGAAGATGATAAACATTCGCAGATTCACCCTGATATTTCTGAAGTAAAAGTTAAGATATCTCAAAATCATGTTTAAAAAAGTATGTATTATCAGCGTTATTGCCATCTTATGTTTTTTCAGTTTGCCAGAACTAGTAAAGCACAATGTGAATGGGCTTGTATTTAAAGATAGCAAGGATCTCTGCGTATGCTTCAAGGTAAGTAGCATGGGAAATCTTGCCATTTTGAATTTAGAATATTTGAAGACTCTTACTATAGCATTTCCAAAAACGTTGTTTGACACAATGTTTCTGTTCACTTTCAAGTTTAAATTACCATTGGTGTTTGTCTTTATTTACTGTTGATGCTTTTTTTTTTCTTTATGGCAATACACATACCCTAAGTTATTTTGCCGGAGATGCATTTTATTTCAAATTTTGACTTTGGATTGACCAAGATGATAGAAAAGGTAAAAATAGTCTTCTTGATTGTGTTGTGGAATTGTTATGTTGTTTTTCTAACCTTGTGTTTTGAATTTTGTTAGACAAAAATTAAAAACAGAATTCATTCTCGTTAATTGTTTACTGGTTATACATTTCAGTCTTTATTGAAGGGCTTTCCAACAAATAACAGAAAGCTGGAGGAATTTCGAAAGAATTTGTCAGTGTTTCAGTCTAAAAGATGGGAGGATGGTTGGAAAGAAGCTATTTTGCCGTTATTTGACAATGATATGGAAGATAAAAAAGACAGATAAAATGTGAATAATGAATCAAGGGAAAGAACTGTGGAAAAACAAATGTGTTCAGAATTGTAGTGAAAATTGTGTTACAAAACTCTATGCAAACAATGATGTTTTTAAAACACTTTCAAGATTGTTCGATGAAAAGCATGATTCAAAGAGTATTGGGACAAAAGATTGTTTTTCAACTAATTCACTTGAATGTGGTGATATAATAGGTCTGCATTGAAGCTGCACAAGATATTGTATCTACAGACTCATTTTAGTTGAATGTTTGTCACTGATAAATGCATGTTTAATTAAATTAATAAACTGTTCTTTTCATTATATATTTTTTTCAAACAGCTTATCATTGCTTCTCTTTTGTTTTATCAACGAATGTTATTATTTTGTGACTGGTGGGAAGTGAAATAGTATTGGAGGGGTTTTATTTAACCCTTTCCCAAACAATAATGACATTTGACTGCTGTGTTGCAGACAACTATAGAAAACATTGTGGGAAAAGGAGAAATTGCTCGAAACGAGCAATTGTTCCATTGCCCACAATGTTTTCTGCCTTATCAGAAGATTATGTTCCAATTTCATCACATTTTGAAATGTTATCTGGAAACTCTTTCGATTTCGGACAGTCAAAAATCTGTTTTGGGAAAGGGTTAAATGATGGTCTTTGACAAAGTCTTGGTGATTTTCCAATTTTTTTGATCCCTGAGTTTGTATGTATGTGAATAACATTATCCTTCAGAGAATGACCGCTTTTTTACCTAAAAGAGGGCTTCTTTGTGGCCCAGTGGTTAAGAGGTGGTTCTCTTAGAATTCTGGGGTCCCGGGTCTTGCCCCACCAACACTTCTGGTTTCGTTGGAGTGACCTGTGGCAAGTCATTTCAGAGGGATGAATATTGATTAATGAAAGATTGGGAAGTGGATCCTGTTACTCATGGGATTACAACCCACAACCTTAATGTATAAAGGTAAACTAAACATTTTCCCTGGACGACTGGTGACTGGACATATGATGTGAAGTTTCCACATCAGTAAGGTTATAGATAGGGAAAGTACCTGAGTGCAACTTTACAAATCTATTTGATTCTCAATATGTTGTTTGTCAAAAGAAGCTTAAATGACATGAGTTTTTGGTCAACTTGTTGCACGGTTTGTAAAAAGAAGTTAAATTTCGTCTGAAATATATAGATTTTCTGAATTTTGATACCACACAACTATCCCTAGGTTGTCCCAAAATGAAAGCATTCAATAGCTTATATCTATTTAGATGGAATTTTTGGGGTAAGGAAATGTGCTTGAATGAGAAATTGCCCATTTCCCAAAAATTTATTGAATCATATGAATAACTGTTGCAAATACTTGTATTCAGAGGTTATATTTAGCCAGGGACCCAAGCTCACTATGGATACTATGGGAAGATATGCACTGGCTATTTTCCCAGACAAGGGTCATATTTGGGCAGAGGTAAAGCATCAGCCTCTTGTACCAAGGTTCCTCCTGTACCGAGGTTCCTGGGTTATTTTTTTTTTTTGTATGGGTTTTACATCACATCAACATTATTTCAGTTATGTAGCGATGCCCGACTCTTAATGATGGAGGAAGACCCCTTACTCAACTGCCCACAAGAGCTGGTCAAGGCGGGTAGAACCATCGGCATTCCGTAAGTCAGTCGGGAGACTGCCTCTCATGAAAATCCATATCCCTCTCAGGATTTGAACCCACGCGGAGAGGGGCCATGTGATTTCAAGTTCTGTACTCCAACCACTAGGCCACGGAGGCCCCCTCCTGGGTTATTAAACAGATATATATCAAAGGGAAATAACATCCATTTTCTTTGAAGTTAAAATGCAAGTGTTCTCTCCCTTGTAGGAAGAATGCTTCTCGAGTTGTGAAGGCAAGATCCAGTATTTTACTGTTTCTCTAACTTAGGGTATGTTACTATACGAGTCAATTATGGTAATTCGAAAGCTTTTTTTTGGTCACTCTTAATATTTTATTCATAATTTCATTTTTGTCTATCCACAAGAGGCAATACTTGTATAGATTTAGAAATTTAATAAAAAAAAAAGGGATAAAGATTGATCTTTCTTAATTCTAAACTGAACACCACAAATTTTTGTTAGTCGAACACTTCTGCAGATTTCTTTAGTCGTGATGAAATAATAAGGAATATTTCCTTCATATTATTTCTTTCCAATCCAATACATGTACTATAATACTTAAGAATAGTGCTGTACATTAATATGAAGAAGAATACCAGTTTTGATCCTACCGAAGAAATTTCTCTTATGAAATAATTTATCGATTTTCGTTGTTGTCTGCTGCACTCTTTCATTTTTGATTAATGATCTCGATAGTTATACTCTGTTTGATGTTGAAATGAATTCAGATTTTGTCACCATATGCTTTTACCGATTCCAAAAATGAACTGCCATTAGAGAAGGCTCTATCGGTTGATAATTATTTCTTTGCTAGTGCATTTAGTCTGGGTTAATCAAAGTCAAATATCATTCTTGTAAATGGGAAGGGATTGATAAAGTGTTGAGAAAATGTTAAGACAAAAACAATTTTCAACCTTTTAACAAATGTGTGCTATAAGTTTGCATACAAACTTTTCATTTACTGGTAATCAATTTGAAGCATGTTTTTTGCAACTTATGTTTATAAACCACACAGCAGATATAGGTCTAAGATTGATTGGGTTTGCTCCAATTTAACTTTGAAATGAGGATTGGAAAATGAAAAAAAATGGGTTATATACTCTAATATCCTTTATCATCTGAAAATGCTACAACTAATAGATCTTGAATTTTATAGGTATGCTACTAAATAACTATGAATTAAATGTTGGAAAAATAGGTTTTGTGATCTGTCAATCCCTTATGCCTAAAATGAGAGGTTCAATGCAACAGTGAAGCACTTTCTTAGTTTTGCATCAAAGCCCTTAAATAATTTCTTTTTTACCCGTGGCACATTTTCCATTTCAATCGTAAATTTCAATTTGTTGTCTATGAATTCTTTGAATTTGGTTAACTTATTCCTTGATATGAGATATGGGATTGGTTCATATTGAGAGAGGAAAAGCAGGCTTTAATAATAAGATATGAAAAGTTATCTGGTGCAATTGTCTTAAACCTTTCCCAAACAATAAAGACATTTGACTACTTTGTTGCAGATGACTTTTGAAAACATTGTGGGAAAAGGAGAAATTGCTCGTAACAAGCAATTATTCCTTTCCCCAAATTGTTTTCTGCCCTATCTGATGAATATTTTCCAATTTCATCACGTTCTGAAATGTCATCTGCAAATCCTTTCAATTTCGGACAGTCGAAAATTTGTTGTTTGGGAAAGGGGCATCCAAAAAAGGATACATGTACTTTTATGGGTCATTCTCGCAATTATGAGATGGCATACAACTCATGTTTTTTAACAGCTCATGCGTGACAAACATTTGCATAATTATGTTTCATATACCTCATATAAATTTACTTGACTGCAGCTAATTTTCAAGACCAGAGAAAGGCTTGTCATAAAAGGAAATATTTTCAAATGGGAAATTTCTTATTTTTGACATTTTAGCATGTATTATGAAGATTTGAGAAATAATTGTTAGCCAGTAACTCTATTTTGTTGCCATAAATGGTCTTCATGACCTAGAGGTTGGAAAACTTGGGCCTGCCTCACAATATTTTGTAGTTTCATGTTTATTTTTATACGACATTGTCATAACCCTTTAATCTTGAATGTATCTTTGATTTGTCAATGAGAAAAAGGTATGGGTTTAAAAGTACATTCAAGATTTCACAGCTAGGAAACTTGTTCAGTTCATGAGTAAGCTAACTCATGTCTGAGGTACTCTTTTACTCTTTATATTTATGTTTACAAGGAAATCTATCTACTTATTTATGTTTACAAGGAAATCTATCTACAAACCTTTATAGACAAGCCCCTGAACTTTGCAGCCTAAAGTCTCTCTTCTGTGTTTGCTCATGTGTGGTTAATTAGAAATTCAATTAAAGTTTGTCTCCTTGCTGATGCAGGGAAATTCATTGGTTTTACTGGTCTTAACAAGCAAACCTTAATTGACAATTTAGTAAAGAATCTTGTTCCAATGATGTGCTTGGCAATGTGATATAAATGGAAGATTGTTAATATCTATAGTGTAAAAACTCAAGTAAATTATCACACAAGTCTTCTGCCTGTCTCCAAAAAGTGTTCTATATTTTACAAGCCATACTTAAAAAGGATTGTGTTAACCCTTCTCCTGTTAAGACAACTTTTAAGCCTTTTAAAGTGATCATTAAACAACACATACCTTTGAAAGATTTATTTTATAAAACTCATTAACATTGATATCATTATGACAAAATGAGAATTTGCTCATGATGAGCAAATTCTTATTATGTCAGAATTGATACCATATGTTTTTTGCTTTCAAAGTTGTATTAAAACGTCTTGGTTATTATGAAAAGGGTGTATTAAAGGAGTGAGTGAATGAGTAAAATGCTTGAGTGCATCTATATTTGACAGGATGAACATGTAGGGTTGTTGTTGATGATAAGAAAACACCTATTAAAGGCGGGTAAGTCGTTTACTTCTATAAAATATGTGTGTATTTCTTTGATTTTACTAACATTTTAGCCAATATTTATATGCAAGACAGACAATTTTGAACTCTTCCTTCACTTAATTCCAGTTTGTGACTGATCCAATTTGAAAGCAACAGCACTCGACTCTGAATACAGTGGTCTAGGGGGTAGAGCATTGAACCTTGGGATACAAGTGTCATGGGTTAGAATCCTGTGAGAAGCTTGATCTGTCGTGTGGCCTTTTATTAGTCCACATTCAACTGACTGGTTTTGTATCCAGGAAGCAGAATCTAGAGTGATTTATCTAAGTTGTAAGAACTTGTAGTTTCATATTATCAATGAAAAGTAAATAAGTTTAAACTAAACTAACTAAAACAAAGAATTAAGTTTAGATGGTTCTTTTCCATGATGGCTAAAAAGGCAATATTATGATAGATGTAATAGAATGGATCATACTGTCGTTTATATATACTCTAATAGTAGACTATTATGAAACCAAAATGGCAAAAAAAGGAATTGAGCATTATGAACAATTATCACTTTGTAACAATTAGGTGATAAAAAAAAAAATCAAAAGCAGTCATCAAACTTTAAGCTTCCTTCACAATAAATAGATGTAAAACAAATAAGGTAAATAAACAACAACAAAAAAGGAAAATGTAACAATTGCTTCCAAACTACATGTATTGTCTCTTCTGCTGTTGCTTTCAGTTTTGACCTTATTTACATATGGGAATGGTTTATCATGGTTTAATGCAATGTTTGTACAAAACCAATAAACGTCTTCATTTTATTCTATCACCAGTGCCATTTTCTGACCAAAAACAAGGTGCCTTTATACATTTGTTATATCTGGCAGTAATCGTAAAACACACAGACAGGTGGCGAATTATGAGGTCATTTGTGATGGCATGAAATGATGTTATATATACACCATTCTCTATTTGTTTACTGTTGCTTGCTTTTTTTTATTTTCTGTTTTGTTTCCTTTTTTTCGTATTTAAATTTCCTTTTTTGTTTGTTTAGTTGAATCTATATGTGTAACAGGATAAAGAAAATGGATGGTCGGTGTCTTTGAATAAGAAAGGTTATCAGACTTACAATATAATTATTATACAATTTGCATTCGGTTTACCACATAATATTCTTACGCCATGTCACATACCATTTCCAATTCAAGACACCAACCATCTATTCTCTTTCAGTGGTACTGTTATTGGATTAAGAACCCCTGTTATGGTCTATTTTCGTGAATAGGTACACAGACTGTCACATTATAACTAGAAAACTGTTCAAAAAAATGAAAAAAAAACAAAACAAATTGTTTGCAACAAGTATTCAAGTTATGTTATCAGCTAGTGCTTATGCTACAAATAGATTTCAAGTCAGGTGTATTGAAATAAGGTTAAACTTCTTTGTTTAAATAAAGACAACCTTTTACCATGGTTGTAAAAAGTACCTGGGAAAGGTCTATAAATATATATAAAAACTATATATAAAAGGTGTTCAAAAGTTTTGTGGAAAAGGGATATTATGCTATAAAAAGGAATCTTGAACAACAAAGAGGTAAATTAGGCGGTTTTAGAACTCTGATGTTCTGGGTTTGAGCCCCTAAGTACATCTGGCTTTGAGGTAGTTGCCCTTTGACAAAACACTTCAGACCTAGCCTGGTATTGATGAATGAAGAAAAGCTGTAACATAACTAAAAATTGTTGACACAGCTTTAAAGTTCATGTGAATACATTTCATTGAAGTTCATGCATGTATTGTGATGCTAAAGGGTAGTTTTATGTGCACCTTTCTTTTTGCAGATGTATCATAATTTTTAAACTACTCTAGATATACACTTCAAACTTAATTTATGTGTATACATGTTTAAAATATGCTTCTCAATTCAGTCCCTCATGCATTTTATTTGTTATCAGTCTATATAAATTACCCCTTTCTTTGCATAGAATTTGATGACTGGCTTAACAAATGAATGCAAAAATAGCTGATCACTATGGGATATTTGATAGAAAACATTAAGTAAACAGAAGATATCGGTTTCTCCTTAAAGCAAAATCGCTTCCTAATAAGTCTGCTAAGGGATGTATTCATGTATGTTAGAGTTTTACATCACATTAATAGTATCTCAGTTATACAGCAGTGACTGGCTTACAATCCATTGAGAAGTACCTCTCATGAAAATCCAAAATAAAACTACCCTGATTTGAATCCACACAGATTTCTGTACAGTGTACATGTTTATGGTATATAGAAGGAAAGGGTAAAATTAAGTAAAATATCATCAGACATCAGCTTCAAAATATATGTATGACATATGCAAATTATCCTTTTGAAGATTGTTGAAACACTTGTGATATTAGCAAAAACTGCTCATCATTGTCTTTTAAACCTTTGATTAACATGTGATCAAATAACTTTATGTACATAGGGTATTATTTGAAAAAGCATTGTGACAAACTTGTTATCACATTGTTTACTTGAAATAATGCTTACACATGCCTTTGCTATATTGGATTTTGTTGAAACTAAAAGCCATTTTCATTGGTCATTCAATGATGCCATGACAATCTGTGTAACTATCCATGCTTCTTGAATATTTTCATCCATACAGAGCAATATTCTTTCCATGATGCTGACTGGTTCCCACAATTGAAACAATTGTTCAGCGGTGAAAAAGGGAATGATTCTTTTGGGTTGCTTTGATTAATTGTCTGAAATGAGCTTTTTGGGCTTGACCTAACATTCTAAGATAAACTAATCAAATAATTTTTGAAAGGAAGTCTATGTTTCTTTGAATGATTGCAGCAGATGACATGAATTGCTTTCAATGAAGAATAGTAAAATGAAAATTAGAAAGTGTTAAGTTAAATTTCGAGTTGTTTCTCTTTTATTCAGATTGATTTCAAATGAAATTGTTTTAATTGATATATCTTCATTTTTGACTTGTTGGATATACATGGTAACACTGGAAAATTATTTACAACAGAATGCTTGTGAAAATATTGTAGCAAAGGAACATTTTGCTTATCATAAGCAAGTCCTTTTTTTGCGCCAATGTGTTTTACTATCTAATAACGGTACTGAAATGCCTTCATTCTCGACTGACTATTATCGTCTGATGTGATAATGTTCCCATTTTCAAAATGTCGTAAAATCCTGTGCCACAGCATGATGGGTTCACGAGTTAGAAGAGAGGGGAAATCCGAAATTGATTTTGCCATTTCATGTTATAGGATGCATGTAATTTTCCCATCACTCAGCCAGGAAAGTTTTCTGCTTAACTGCAATTAAAGCCCGTAGCCTGCGTGTGTAACGTCTTATTATGTCCTATTACGGATAACTTTCAGGGCAATGTGAATTACAGTGTTGTACAAAAACCTTCCTTAAAAGCTTTTCCCCGTCCCACTGTAGAATCTTGCGATTGGTAGAGATGAAATACATCTGTAGCTGGCAGTTATAAGTTAACCCTGCGAAAGATTCAAGAATTAATTCATTAACATTCATGAATGTTAAATTGCCATTCATATTAACTCAAATCTGTTCTCAACTTGATTATGAATTACAATAACATCCTAATGAAGATTATGAACCTGTACTTGTTGTTCATGAACCTGTTCTTGAATTTAAAGAAAAAGCTCTTTGTTCATGAATAGCCATTAAATGTCCATAAATAAGTCATTATTGTTTTAGAAATTGAATAATCAATATTGTGACAAAAGAAAAAAAAAATTAATTGTTACAGTAGGCATTTGAAGAAAACAGTCTTTGTGATATAAGTGTAAGATTGTTGAAACAAGTTTAAAACTTCATGCAAGCAAATAAAGAATTCCTCTAGATTAATGTTTTGTTTCATAGAGAGACCTGGCAGACATACTTCAAATTAGGCAATGGAAATATGAGCATTTTCTCAGATGGTTGTTTTTTTCTTCAAAACATATGCAGTCATCTATAGCCAGTTAATTAAAATGCTTAATATAGTTAAGTTTCTGTCATTTCTATGAATGAAAAGTTAACAGAAATAGGGGCATAAGGCTGTTTACATTTTTGGCTGCAGGTGTGTTGAAACTAGGTATTCTATTAACCCATTTACTTATATTGGGTGACTTTTCCAAATTGAATGCAACATTAGATGATAACTATATACGCATGGCTTGAAAAATATAACATTTTCTTTGAAAAGAGCCATGTCTCCTTATTGCCATAGTGATTTGATCAATATTCTTCACAACTTGACCAAACATAGGTTGAAGTGTTTGGGGCTTCAATATGATGATCTAACATGATCACACCATAAGCATATCTGTCCTTGAATGAATATTTTATGTCTTATTTTTGTAGTTCATATATTGCCTCCATAGATAATATCAAAGCTTTCAAATTGCAGCATTACTTTCACTGGACTCATGGTCTCCCATGAATGGTTGCCTCAGATTGAACTCTTCATCAGCCAATGAGAGTGTTGGTTACAAAATGATTTGATTTTCAATACTTACATACTGATGAAAAATGGTTTAAAACAGAAAATTTCATTGGCCAAAGTACAGATGATCATTCATCTATATCAATCAATATCTGAGTTCAATCTGAGGTGACTTTTATTGCGAAACTGACAGATCATGAAATCCTAAGGTAAGCTTTTAACCCATTACCAAACAATAACAACATTTAACTACTTTGTTGCAGACGACTCTGGCAAACATTGTGGGAAAAGGAGAAATTGCTTGTAACAAGCAATTTTTCCTTTTCCCACAGTATTTTCTGCCCTATCAGAAGATCATTTTCCAATTTTATCACATTTTGAAATGTTGTCTGCAAACTCTTTCAATTTGGGACAGTTGGATATTTAGTGTTTGGTAAAGGGATAAGTAAAGGAGCAGGTACAGAAGCTTATTTCGATGAGATAGGAGACAAACTTGTTCCTCAATTATAGCCTTTATGGACCACCCCAGCAATATAGAAGACAAAAAACAAAGAACCCATTTAGGTATGATATTCATCAGAAACCATTATGTTAAAAGGAGGAATTGCTCATCATATCTTAAGTATACAGTCTAACTTGGGTTAAGCAACCACCCTTTCAAGCATCCAACCTGCCTTAAACAACCACTACAGAAAGTCCCATAATGTTAGATTTATAGTGTTCATCAATTTGTGTTAAGCAGCCAACCTGTCTTAAACAGCCAATTTACTCTGTCCCATAGGCTGGCCTCTTAACACAAGTTTGACTGTACATTGTAGAAGGTAATACAGAAGCTGGTTGTAATGAGATTGAAGTATCTCAAATCCTTCCCCAGTATGGGCCTTTAGGTCCACTCCAGCACTAGCAGAATACTGAAGACCAATTATACAGAAAACCATTTGCTCAAGGTATTCAGGAGAAATTATTATGTCGAAAGGAGGAATTGCTCATCACATCTTTTGTTTAGAAGGTAATACAGAAGCTGATTTTAATGAGAAAGGAGTCAAACTCGTTTCCCGGCATGAGCATTTGGGACCGTTTAAGCACTAGCAGACTACAGTGATTTCTCGTTAATCCGAACACGTCCGTTCCCAACAAAATGTCCGGATTACCGATTCATCCGGACTAATGAAGAAGCGCATGTTATTATACACATTAAGACATAAATGGTCGGTATGGACGTGTATACTTATGACCCTTTAGCAAACACCAAATTGTAGACCGTCCCAAAAATAATCTTCTGATATGGCAGAGAACATTGTGGGAAAAGGAGAAAATGCTCGTCACGAGGTCCGGATAAGCGAGGCTTCACTGTACTGTTAGTGTTACTTTTGATATCTTCAGAAACAATTTATAAGATGATACAAAATTTAATAAAGGCAATAATTTTAATACACAAAGCTAGATTATTCATTTACAATATTATAGTAATGCAAGTAAGGATATGTTCCACTTAAGGTTTATCAAAGTATAGATATCACATTGAACAATGATGGGTCTTAGACAATCTAATGCCTTATAAGAGGGAATTAAACAGGGTCAGAAAAAATGTTGCTGTATTGATAAAATACTTTGTTTACCATGTTACAAATCTTGACAAGGTTAAACATAGGTATATAGTACAATATCAAACAGAAACGATTGCTAACATTTGACATAGGATAAAATCTAACTATTTTCAGTAGTAATGACTCTTGAACTTTCATCAAAACATTACTATATTTTTTTTGCCAATATGAGAGATCTTCATAAGCATGCTTTTCAAATCCTCTTACATGCATATATTAATATTTAGAAAAATATCAAGGTAAATTTGGGGGTGACCATTAAAATTGTTACGTAAAAATAGTCCTAATGAGTACCCACAACATAAGATGTAGAAAAGAAATTAGAATATGATTTTCTGCTCATATCTAGAACATTCCAGAAAGACTTCTCACACTTTTCATTCAAAATTATGTAAATTATGTTCAAATATCGAGGGTTCAGTGCAAGACTATAGTAAGTGCTTCATAAACATGAAGCACTTACGATAGTCTTGCATTGAAACCTCGATATGTTGTATAGTTTTATAGTGAATTCAATTGTGAAATCATTTAATGAAGTAAAGCCAGAAATTAACAATGTACCTGAGTACTTGGCTAGAAAATTATAATCAAAGTATCTTGCTGAAGGACTTCAGTATCCACAGTGGAATAATTTGTAGCTGTCAGGAATCATACACAGGTATATTTAAGTTCAAGATTTAATTTAAAGCTTATCAAGTGGCAATTTAAAACTATTTTTAAATAATCATTAAAATCATTGTGACACAAGGAGAATAAATGGATACTAACCAAATTCTTCTTTGATTATGATTATTTCTCAAACTTTGATTATTTCAATGGATGCTTAAGGTTATTTATTAAGAAGGGGGTTCTGAATTAAAATTCAAGTGGCTTAATTACTGGTTAGAACTTTAAATCACTTGTATGGCCCCTCTTCAAATACCGGTGACAGCATATGGATTTGTAGTCTGCCGACTCACTTAATTACCTTGCTGATGGTTCTACCTGACTTGACTATAGCTCCTATGGGCAGTTGAGTGTGGGGTCCTCCTCCATCATTAAGGGTCGAGCATAGTAACATAACTCAACTAATGTTGATGTGATCTAAAACCTCAAGAGAAATTATTTTAGAGATAAGGTTACTTTTTCATCCAACATTATTTCAAAAAGAGCAATGGATTGAAGCCACCTCATTATTCTGTGGTTTCCTTGTAACCACAGAAGTAAATTGCTAAGGGAAACAAATCTCTTTAATATGCCTAAATGACTGTTACAAATGGACCCCTCTCAGTTTGGTAATTTCTTCAAAAGCAGGCAATGATAAATCGTGCGGCGGTTAATACAGAGAACTAGTGAGTCGTTGCTAATGCAGTTTCAGCTTATTACAGCCAGAAATAAGATTTGTCAAGATTGTTCCCAGTCTGGAATTCATATTGATTCCCTTGCTCGGAAGGAGTATCACGGCATGGCGAAAATGATCAGATTAGGAAGTGTTTAAGATTTTGTAAATTTGTGTGCAACATTATTAAAGCTTTAATATCACTTTTGATTATTTCAAGGCTTTAACTGTTTAAATTAATTTGGAAACTCTCAAAGGTCATGGACAATGAAAGATACAATACATATTGTGTAATATAGTGAATTTCATTCTTGTTTTGTATAAAGAAATTGGAATATTGTCGGAAAAAGAGAAATCGTTCTTATGACAATTTTCTCCTTTTTCAAGAATAGTTTAAAATGTTTATGGCAATGACATATCAATACAGTTTGTCCATTTGTCCAAATCACTGCAGAGTTGGTTCATATGCTATTACATTCCACTTAAAAAAATACTAAACAACATGTCTCTAATTCGGGTGTCCCGGCTTTTCCAAAATGACTCGGGTTGATCTTTTGTCGGAACGTTTGAATGATTCTCTTCCTGTAATTGTGTGCCTCTCTCATCCTCTTATTTACAATTGATTTTGTCTTGATGTTTCGGGCGGGAAATGTCTCAATATATTTGGCAGGAAAACGGGGATAGGCTTTTAGATGATAGTGTACCAGTCTTTCGCACAAATCCTGAGTCCTCTTGTTTTTATCCTGTCTCGCAAAGATTTCCAAATCAAGATCTTTCTTGAGCCTCTTGAGTGATTATTTATGATAGGTTTGTGTTAATATCAATCAGTTGTTGAAATAATGAAGGGAAGTTCATGCCATTATTGCTTATTATTATGGTAATCTTGCTTTTGTAAGTGGCCAAGATAATTGGTGTATTTGATTTGATTACTTCTTTGTTTGTTCTCATTAGAATAATTTTATTGAGGTTGTTCTATAATAGATAAATACCCACAATGTAGGATTTATCATTTAAAGTAGATTACCTATGATTCGCTATCTTTCTATTATCAGATAACTTCTGTCTTTCTTGGTATACATCAGTAGGTGTTGGAACTATTTGCTTTATGCCAAATTGTTTCAGCCACAACCAATGTTTACCAAGAGTGACCAAAGCAATCTGACCAAAGAATTAGTTTCAAAATGGCAGATCATGGGTATTCTGCCTTAAGTTTCAAACACTGCAAGTACAAGATACCTCTTCACCTTTTATCTGGAATTCTGTTTCATGGGCTGGGTTGAGGACCTAGGATAAAGAGTGTTATTCACCAATACATTTTGGAATATATTGGGTTGATTTCTAACCCTAAGTAATATGTGCAAATGCCTTTGAGGTGGTGTTTGAAGAAAATAATATTTAAAATAATTTAACTAAAAGTAAAAAAAACCTTATCAAGTTAATTCTTCTTTGTTTTCTATTGTCTTTCCGTAAACTTATCATTTATGCATTTAAAAAAATTCACATATTTTGTTTCTTTGAGTAACTGGTTCATTTGTTCAGTTATAACATCACATTTGCAGAGTTCTTGATAGCCCTTTCTGGGGACTGGACTATTACAGATGTAGTACAATCTCAAATAATCAACCCTCCATAAAACTTGTATAAAGCCAAGGGCTGAGACATCGATCTCTTGCATTATCAGCTGGAATATTTCCTCTCTTAAAAAGTCTGAACAGCCAAAGTTGGGAATGAAACCTTAATCAAGAGTTTTAAAGTCTTGCCTGGATTAAAGTGGTTAATAGAACTCAACATTTTGCAGATCTTAGGCTCATATCCAATTTGTAATGACCAAAACTGAAAGGTGAAGTAAGAGAGAAGTATAAAATGTTCAAAATTGCCTTTTCATTATTTGAGACAAAGCATAATTTGCCTGTCAATATGTATTTCTTTATTTTTACATACATGTTCAACAATTATGTATCTCTTCCTGCGGCGTTTGATTGGTCTTGGACTTAAAGATGCATGTTCACAGATGAGAACTTTTTGAAAGTCAAAATAGAATGTTCTTTAAACATTATAGTTTTTGTATTGTATTACACATTATTAAAATTAGTGATTGAATGTATTATTTATTCAAGAAATGTCTCTATAATGAGGTATGTACAGTCTATATACAGTAGACCTCAAAACTGTTGCAATGCTTTTGTGTCTAAATACAGATCAATTCACCGTATACTGGCTTTAAAAAATACTAACTTATTTTGTTTCAAATGGTCATTCTCCTGTACATATCATACCATAGTACAGTTGATGTACAGTTTTAAAGAAATCAAGTTTTGATTTCCAAATTTCCAAACATCTATGAGCAAGCACTTTTGTGAGTCGAATTAAGATATAGCTGCAGCTTATCTTACTTTGGATTGTCTCCCCTTCAATATAATTCTATACTTCAATTTGACTCCATTTGGTACATTTGCACTAGAAGCTATAAAGAAAAAAAAAATAAAACCCATTGTTATCAAAGGAAAACATTTTACCTTTTTTCACAATTATTTTTTCTTGAAATCTTAATTTGGATGAGGAAAAATACCCAGAGTAGCATGCAGGTTAGATCACAGGCCAGCAGCCTATTTACTTGGCGGCTGACCTGAATCCAACCTGTTTGCATAAGCATGAAGTCGGTTCAAGCACAGGCACAATGTCCCATATGGTCCAAAGTAAGTTTCCCAGTTGAAGCTTTGTTAAGTTTGTTTCTATGAAGTAACGGGTTAAAGGCTTGAAATCGTTGTAGATCAAATTAATCTGGCAGGGTAAACATAAGGGATACAACAATGTCCCTCTGTCAGAATCCATTCTTATCGTCCTCTATTGATTGGGCCACTTGTTTGGTCTTTAGCCCATAACTCCATAAATGTTCCGATTTTTACACTTACACGGTGGACTTCTTTATCTGGTTCCCTCATTTGGGATTTTGTGACTGGTCCAAATGGAGGGCAACAGCAGACGACAATTATTAAGTATCATAGACATGTACTTGCATGGTGATTAAGGAGGGCATTTATTTCCTTTGCCACCATGGTTTCTAATATTTCCTACTGGAGGTGCGTTATAAATGTATGAAAGAAGTTGTTAAATCAAACGATTTTTTAAAAGAAATATCTTAAATATTTTTTCAAGAGTTTCTTCCCTTTTATGAAATATTCATGTTTTCCTTAATTGCAGACAATATTTTAATACTTAAGATACTGCATAAGCAAACAAGATCAAGGACATAAAGATATTTAAGATATACATCAAATATGATAAAGATGATCACAAAAATAAGTCCCATCATGGATTTGATCATAACTCGAGGGAAAGAAACTCCAGAAATCAGATTAACAAATTTAAATGGCAGACTATTTATTCAGCAGATTTGGTTTATGGTTTACCCATCAACAGCAATATCGATATTTGAACAGTTTGTTGTGGCAGACTCTGGAAAATATGGTGGGAAAAGGAGAAACTGCTCTTAATGAGCGATTTTTCCTTTTTCCCACAATGTTTTCTGCACTATCAGAAGATCATATTTCAATTTCATCACATTTTGAAATTTCATCTGCAATCTTTTTCAATTTGGGACAGTCGAAAATTTTACGTTTGGTAAAGGGTTAAAGATGTGTGTTCAGACAGTGTGTGGTAATTGCCTTCATGGCTGTGACTATTTAAAAAGGTTGATCGTATTTCAAGAACAAAGTGAAGTTATCTATTTCACCTATTTTTGCTTTTAAATGCAAGAAATGAGAAACTTTGCATTTGATTTTGATACATGTATTACAATCTGATATTCTCTTGTTTTAATCCAATGAAGTCTTCAACAAAAATTTCAACAGAGATGTTCGATTTAACTTCTTACAAAATACTATGTGTACTTTTTGTCTGCTGCAGACAGTTATAACATTCAGATGATATTTTCTAAAAATGTTTATGATATTGAAAGCCTTGAAATTCTTGTGTAAAAACTCATGATGAAGAACCTATCATTTATATGCTTCAAAACACCAAAAGCTACCTTCCAATCAAAAAGAGCCCATTATGTACATGTAAGTTACCTTCAGCTTTAACCCTCAGAATGCTAGATAATTTTCTAAAAGAAAAAAAGATGTTTTGTTGTCTGCTTTCCTAAACCTTAAATATTTGCTTAATTCTGATGAGGTAAGATACTCAGAGTAGCAAACAGGTTAGATCACCAACTCAACTGGCGGCTAGCCTGGATCCAACCTGTCTGCATAAGCATGAATTCCGTTCCAGTACTTTAAGGGCAATTAAGCACTTGCAGATAATAATAAAAGAAATCACGCTGACAAAGGAAGAAATTGCTAGTAAAGAATGAATTATGTATCTCCTATATCTAAATGTTTCCCATCTAATTAATACCACAATGAAATCTACATTGGTCATGCTTAATAGTTGGCTTCTGCTGTTTCTTTCAATTTGGACCAGTCAAATAATTCCACATAGGTGGATGAGATTTAACCCATTGCCAAACAATACCGAGATTTAACCACTCTGTTGCAGACAACTCTTGAAAACATTGTGGGAAAAGGAGAAATTGCTCGTAAAGAGCAATTTCTCCTTTTTCCACAATGTTTTCTACCCTATCAGAAGATTATGTACCAATTTCATCACATTAATGAGTAATTATGACATAAGAAGTTATCTAGAGTGGAAAAAGGGCAGGAAAGAAACACTGAGCTATATATTCTTATACATTCAAAATGAACTTGTCAGAAATTGAGCTCATGATGTGATTTTCCAGGATTTAGTAGGATTTACTTGTCGTTATAAGGATATGTAGGATCAACGGTTGTTTTACATTATGTAAGATTTTGGGGGACAGATCATTTGGGAGGAATCTCTTTATCCTATGGAACCCATTTAATGTTCATTTTATTTTGATGCTAAAGTATTTAAGTACTCCACCTTCACTTTCCCGACGCTGCTGCCGAAGACTAGAAATCGTTCTATTAGTTTACCCTATTATCACAATGGTTTCTATCTATAAAGTCACAAAGAAATTGGTATTTTGATAATTTAGAATTGTCGTCTGCTAGTATGTGCTTTAGATTTGGACCAATCATACAATATCTTAAATGTAGTTTGATGATGGTTGCTTTAAACCTAATACACATACATACCGGTATTAGGAAACCTGAAATGAAGGAGTAAGAAGCAATTAGTCATGAAAAAAAAATTGATTCAAATTCATTTTAATATTCTCAAAGAAAGTGATAATATTATACCTTGTGATTGTTGCTGCTGCTTATAATTTGGGATGGTCGCATTTAAATCTCTTACAAAGGAATGGCATGGATAATACAAATACATGTACCACTGTATAACTATTATTATGTAAATATTTTTTATCACAGAACTTGTGAAATGTTTCATTGATCAATGCATTGGCGTCATTCCTATCGCCATCGAGGAAAGAGTTCATTTCAATTGGCAAGGAAATCATTTGATTTTATCAATCTGCATAATCAGGAAACTGTTTATTCGTATTACAATGCACTCAATGACTCTGGGGGGATTCAAGTCTCTTTATTTGGTTTAATGACACTTTCATCAATTATTTAGTCATTCATTTTGGGACGGTTCCATTTCAAAACCACTCCTTCCTTTCTTTAGACCTGGAACTGAGAAATCAATGAGCCCTTTTGTTATTCAGTTTCTCAAAATGTTTTCAAAGTTTTCTGCTGGAAAAACTTTTTGAGTTTTATTTAAGGACATGTTCTTCAGTTTTATAACAAAATAATCCTTTCATAGAATTTTCCTAAATTTTAATATGTTATTTTGAAATTTTATAGTGAATTTAAAAATGAAAAGAAAGATGTAGGTCAACGAGTTAGTTTTTTCATAAAATGACCGTTTCCATCTTCAAAGGTAATAAAATAACTTTGTGGAAGGTTTATTTACACAAAAGTCATGAATTAACACATTCAATACTTGATAATTCAAACAATATTTTGTAATCCAAATCAATTTTTCAAATTTTTGCATTAGACAGAAAAACAATGAAAATTGGTATGTATATTACAAAAAAATGAAGATATTTAAGAATTCCTATCATAGAATTTTCCTATTTTTCAGTATGTGAAGCAAAATTCAATCCTGAAATACAAAAACTAAAAAAAAGTATATGTTGATGAGTTAGATTTTCTGTAAAATGACAGTTCCCATGGTATTCTTTGAAAAAAATTGCATACAGTAAATCTTATCCGAATAAAAACGTTTATCCGAGTACTATTCAAGTACCTCTTCGGTAACAGATAATTATCTCCCTTGGATGCGCAGATGAAGTGCGCAGAAAAAACTACAGAGAACGTCCTTAATAGAGAAATTGATTAGTATGCCTGTAAACAAATATTTATCCTGTTGTCATAATTTTTCAAACCAAGATCTGGTTGGAATTATGGTCGCTTTTAATTATTACTAGAGTCAAAAACAGGCATATGGTGTAACTGTAAAGCCCCTTATTCCATCATACCTCAATTTGATGCATCTGATGCAAAATACTTTAGAAACCTTTGTGACACAAGCATAAGTTGGTCCTTAATTATGGGCAATTGATATGTTTGTAACAATTAATGGTTTCATCCGATATTACAAAGAAAAAGTTTTTAAGGTATATATCTTCAATATAACAATATAAGTCGGTAAACACGCTCGCCAATTCCAACATCGTCCAAAGAGTTTACGGACATGCCTTGGCGATTTCCACAGATGTCAAGGGCATATTACGGAAATTGTTTAGTGACGGCCATAGATCCTTCGATAATTGTATGGGTCAACCGAGGTTTGTCGAGCTTTATCAGAGATGATTTACCTTGAATTCATGCTTTTTAGTCATCTTCTGGTACTTTCGTTTGGACCAGTCCATGAATTTCATATGGTGTTATTGGTTCACAGAGATTCTGTAATTCCCCAAGTCTCAAGACAATATTCCACCCTTCATTTGCTCATTCATCAAATTTTCCAAATTGCCTGCAAAGAATGTGAACTTGGAAAAGCTTTGTTTAAGGCAGGTTGGCTGCACCAAAGGATGGTAACTTTGCTTTAACAGAAGTTGGACTGTAATACCATTCATGGATAGTTCTTTCAATACACATGGTCTTCAATGGCATGTGGCTAGAGTTATGATCTTGAAATCACATAATCCCTCTTGGTATTGGTTCAAAAAAGGACAGAGGTAGATATGTATTTTCTGAAGAGGAGGTTCCCAGGCATTTTTACAGAGTGCTGATGGTTCTGGTTGAAATACCCAACCTTGTGGTCAGTTAAGTGGGTCCTTCTCTATCCGTGATGAGCTGGGCATTTCAGTTGAACAGAAAATGTGAGAACCTAATCAAACAAACACACCTCATAATGCATAAGTTTCCACAGAAATAAAGGCGATCTTCTCATTCTAATTTGATTCAGCATTGATCTCTATGGGTGGTTAAAAATCCAACTAATTCAGCAATGATCTCTATGGATGGACAAGGGATGGGTAAAGGTTGATATAATGGCCTATAAGAGGATTACTGAACCCTCTAACATGTCAATTAAGTGACCAGATAGAGTAACACAAACTGTCAATCGACTAATCCCCCATCTTCAGACTTTTATTGGCTAGCCCTGTCTGATCCTCGGAATTGTGTTTGAGACATAGGTTTGTTAATAAGTTCTGAGAGCCTTTCCTTTAGTTCTTTAGGTTTTGTAATGTTTATTTCCAACAGTACCAATAGCTTTCTAAACTCCTTTGTTTCAGTATTTATTACAGTATGGGTTCTGTCATGTCATGCACTTTACCAGGAAACTCAAATTCACCTTTACTCTTAAACACATTTCCTCAAATGGGAGATTGTGGTCGCTTTTGAAATCAGAAGCAGAAAATAAACAAAATTAATGTACATATAAAACATAATTTACATAAGATATTGAGGTTGAACCGTTGCTGACAAGGAGAAATAATTCCTTTATCATATTGGTTTCTAAAGTCATCTGCAGCATATGTGACAAAGTGAGGTTTTAAATCTTCTTGTTCACAGATGTGAGGAAACTTCATTTCTTCAAGAATATACAGCTGTACTGTTGTACAAAACGTACAGGAGTATATATATAGCCGTTGGAAGTGAATGTTTGAATTTGCACATTAAGAGCCTGTTTAAGCTTTTCCCAAACATTAACGACATTTGACCACTTTGTTGTAGACCACTTTGGAAAACATTGTGGGAAAAGGAGGAATTGCTCGTTAAGAGCAATTTTTCCTTTTCATACAATGTTTTCTGTCCTATCAGAAGATTCTTTTCCAATTACATCACATTTTGAAATGTCGTCTGCAAACGCTTTCAATTTGGGACAGTGGAAAACTTGTTGATTGGGAGAGGGTTAAGATTAATAAATAAGTGTTCAAATCCAGAAGGATTGACACAGTTTGAAAAATATTGCATGTTTCTGTGCATACTTAGATATATTGAAGTGATTGCATTCAAACGCTATTGTTCATTAGATACTGTACCGCAAAACAACAAAACAAATGTATCGTTTCAACAGCATTTAATTTTTGCTCGCAAATTGTAAAAAAATGTACAAGCAGCTTTAATGGGAAAGGAGTTAATTTATTCTGCATATTTCTGATGTCAACTCTCCTAGGACACAAGTCTAGGTTAGTTCTCTGACCCAATGCCTGCCCTGTGTCTCCCCATAATTGTTAAGATCTTGGGGTGATTGGGAGAATTTTCATGGCTATTACAAGGGTCCTTCCACTTAATCAGAGCAAATTATTGGCTTGGTCTGGGTTTGTAACATTTGCCAGCACTGCTATTGTGTATCCATGGTTATTCCTTGATGCCCTTGGCTACATCAATTTTAGTTGGATTTTTTTCTGAAATGTTGTGTCCAAAGGAGAAAAAGTCTTTTAAAGTACAAAAACAACTCCTTTACAAAAACAAATCCTTACTTTGACCAATCTGTAGCAAATTATTGGCATGGTCTGGGTTAGAAACATTTGCTAGTGCTGCTTGTGTGCATGCCCCCTTGCTTATTCTTGGTGCTTTGCCAAATCCAATTTTGAGATTTTTGTTATATTCTTGCTTAACCATATAATTACAGGATTTGTTATTTCGGTTGCACATGACTAACCGTGAAAGATTCAAGAACTTATTCTTGAACTTCATGATTGTTCATGAACATTAAATGGCAGTTAATGAACACAGAACTTTTTCATGAAATTCAAGAACAGGTATATGAACAGGCTTATGAATCACTCATATTCCTGTTCTTGATATTCATGAACATGTTCTTGAAAGTCATGAACAAGTTAAGAACAACTTTGTGTTCTTAAATGGCCATTTAACCCTTTCGGCGCCAAATAAAATAGCAGAAAGTCATTCTCAGTGCCAAATAAATTCTGGCATTTCCAGGAAATGAACAGTGACCAGTTTCAAAATATCATAGTTTACTCATTATTAAAGATAATTACTTCAAATTATCCGGGAAATTGGTTTTAAGTTTTTCTTTCTAAGGAACCATAATTTTAATTCAAATTTGTTTATATGATGTTGTCTTAAACGACCAGTTGTGACCAAATATGGAAAAAATGCAACATAACAGCACTAAATATCGCGAAAAATGCAACTTTGGCGCTTTTGCTGGCAGTTCCATAAATGTGACTTCAGCGCCAAAAGGGTTAACTTTCATGTATGTTTTTTAAGTTCAAAAGTAATTAAGTACTTGAATCTTTCAAAGGGGTCATTTTTGAGTGGTTATGAAAGAGAAAATTAGTTATGCATTGCTATTCTTTTAAGAAAAATCAACATTCAAAAGAATTTTTTTCACATCTCATCATTATTTTATAACTTCTTCGATTTTCATGTGTTCAAATGGCTCATATTATTTTTGAGGGGATGATTAAAAATTTATGATTTTAATTTTTCTAAGAGTACATATGACATGACTTTAAAGCTGTGATTTTAGGCAATATTAATGGTATTCCAAAAGTTGCAAGAACACTAGGAACTTTGTTTGCAAATCAGACTTGAGACGGCAGCTTCCTTAATGAGGGAGTATCAGATATCAGTCGGAGTTGTCTGAAGGAAAAAACAGTTATTGTCTATATCCATCAATCTTTCAGACAGTTTACTTGCTAGGGTACTCGGCCAGGGAGAAGTTTATGACCTTGCTTTCATATTCCAAAGAGTACACTATAGATATCCTTGTTTTTCATATTTGCTGGCTCGCTGTCTCAAGGTCAAATGTCAAGGTCATTTTGTACATTTATGTAACAGGCCAAACACATGGTGTGTGATTAACATCATTTTGACTACCTGTGATTAAAAAAAGTTGTTTTATGATGTCTATGGCAAGTCTTACCCACCTTTGAAGCAAAAGACATACAAATAGTTAATAAGTATGCAGATAGTTGTTTATCAAGGTTATTTGATTGATGCATTTTTCACATGTGATCTTTGAAACACAAGGGAGAAAATGCTTCTGATAACTTTATTGCACCTTCATCACCACTACAATATGGTATAATGTTTATAAAACATACAGATGTCTGTGAAAGATAAAGAATAAATGATAGAGGAAATTGAAATTACTGCATTGAATCTGCATTATTTCTCCTTTTAAAATGATGGAACTGGACTAAAACATGGATTAATTCATCACTCCATAACTCAATTTACCTGGTTACCAAGGTACAGATAAGTGGTACATTATGGGCTTTTGCATTTCGTAACCTAAACTATCCTTTTTATTGGGTACATATTAGAATGGTTCTAATGAGGCATTTTTAATGAGCATATATTATAGTCATAGATTCAAGGTCTTTTCAATTCACAATCTAAACATTAATAGAATCCTATTTCTTGGGTGTTCATTAGAATGGTCCTAACGAGGCAGTTATAATGAGTCTATACAATTAAGAGATTCAAAAAGAGATAAAGATCTAGGGAATTCCTCTTGTCTTGAGCTATGTGCTGATCATTGGTTCAATGCAATACTATAGTAGGTCATCCACATTATGTGAATGACTTACTACTGGCTTGCACTGAACTCTGAATATGGTTTTACTACTGGCTTGCACTGAACTCTGAATATGGTTTTACTACTGGCTTGCACTGAACTCTGAATATGGTTTTACTACTGGCTTGCACTGTACTCTGAATACGGTTTTACTACTGTCTTGCACTGAACTCTGAATACGGTTTTACAACTGGCTTGCACTGAACTCTGAATATGGTTTTACTACTGGCTTGCACTGAACTCTGAATATGGTTTTACTACTGTCTTGCGCTGAACTCTGAATATGGTTTTACTACTGTCTTGCACTGAACTCTGAATATGGTTTTACTACTGTCTTGCACTGAACTCTGAATATGGTTTTACTACTGTCTTGCACTGAACTCTGAATATGGTTTTACTACTGTCTTGCACTGAACTCTGAAAACAGTCTTCAGCAGGTTTTGTCATTGAATTAGAAGATAGTCTTTGGTGTAAAAAAGATGTTCAAATCCAAAGTAAACAACTCCTCTGACACATACAGTACGAAACGTCTAGAAACAAAAAGCTTTATTGTTATTTCCTGAACATCCCAAACCTATTTTTATATTGTTTATTTCTGTCTCATTCACGTTAAAAAACCCCACATATACGTGATTATTCAAATAAGAATTGTACAAGTCATTAAATCTTGTGAAACAAGAACATAGCTATACTATTATTTATAGTAGAGCGTTAGAGACCTACCGTATATTTTCAACTCTCTGGAGATGTTCCATCGATATTTCAAGAAGGTTTTATGGTGCCATTTTCAGTTTTTGATCAGCAAGGGTTTCCTGAACATGTCAATCTTGTCTCGAACAAGTGTCAATACGAGTCTCATCCCATGGCCGTAAAACACCAATGGTTGGCGAGATTAGCGGCACTCTAGTGTTTATGTAGAAATAAAACATTTTCCTACTTTGTACTGGGAGCTTTTTCTCTCTTTAACACCTGATTCAATAAAAGCTACACTTGAGGGCATCTGTTGCTGAAGACTTTAGAAACCATTGAGACACAAAGGATGAACTGCTCCTTAAATGAACAATTTATCCTTTTTCAGAATGGTTTTTAAACGATTGGATACAGAAAATGTATTTCAAAAGGTTTTTTCTTGCATCTGTTGTTGCTTTTAATACAGATTTGTCAGAAATTCCTATGAGTGGGCATGAATTGATGGCAATTCCTTTTTGAACTGAGAATATACATTGTAATTGAGTTTACACATTACCACCTAACCCCAAGAGTTAAGAAAATTTGTAAAGTCAGTTTCCTTATCTTGGGACCCCTATGTTCAGAGTCACGCAACTTACCAACTGAGCTAATGAAGTGTGGTGATTAATGCTATAGTTCATATATCTAGGAATTTAAGACTTGCTTTAGTCCCAAAAATCTCTTAAGTATTACATTAGTTAAGTTTAAACCACCCTCGAATCCAGAAGCCCTTGACCACTGTCCTCCAGGTATTACATTAAGGCAATGGTCAAGGTTATAATGGATTAGCGTCCTAGGCACCTTTCATATCAGTTTAACACAAAGCATAAGAAAAATCATTCTTCGTGTTTATTCATCCAAACAGTTCTAGCAAAGTACCACTATATAGGGTTTGGAGAAGCAATTAACAAATTAGCGGAATGTGTCTCTAATCTTACTAGGGGTATTTAAAATGGTTAACCCTTTAACAAACGCTAAATTTTCGACTTTCCCAAATTACAAGAGTTTGCAGACGACATTTCATAATTTAATGAAAATTGGAAAATAATTTTCTGATAGGATAGAAAGCATTGTGGTAAAAGGAGAAATTGCTCGTTACGAGTAATTTCTTCTTTTCTCACAATGTTTTCCAGAGTTATCTGCGACAAACTGATCAAATGTCATTTTTGTTTGGTAACGGCTTAAAGTAGGGGGTAATGGGTTGAATATCAGACATGAAAGAATGGGAGGTGAACTGAGAAATGTCCTGGTTGCTTTCATCCATTGTTGGGATTGAAGAAAGGCACAAATCAATGGCAAAATGGGTTCCCTGTCTTTTTATTGGTGAATTTTGTTGCCATAGTAACAAAAACAATTATTGGGTAACATTTGATATTTCGTATCCTGACTTTTCCATACGAGAACCCTGATTTGGCGGAATTGATTTTACATCATTCTCAAGAAAAAGTGATCATTCATTTTTTGTATGGCATTTTGTATCCTGTTAGACAGGGTATATTCCATTGCGAAATCTGAAATCTGCGTAGACGGGGCTTTGATTAATCCCTTAATACCAGTTCAATCCAATTTTGGTGGTGCTTATATGAGACATTTTCAAAAACGGCTTGGCATAAGGAGATATTTTCTTTGGAAAAGTTTGTTTGCTTTAAAATGCCTTTTTTATGGTGATCTATAATGTTGTATTTTGTGATAATGCTTTTTAATCAAGAAATTTTCACAGGGTAGATTAAAAAATAAATCTTAGATTCTATAGGAATCATTAGTTCATTTCTATTTCTGTTTTAAGTAAACCTGAAAAAAGTTTTCAATAGTTAGTATTGATAGATGAGAAATATTCCCCTGTGAAAGATTTAAGAACTTATTCATGAACTTCATGAACTTTATATGACTATTTATGAACACAGAACACATGGATTTCAAGAGCAGGTTCATGATCATCAAGTTCAGTATCATGAATACATTCATGAACCTGTTCTTTATGTTCATGAAATTGTTCTTAGAATTCATGGACAAGTTAAGAACAGCTTTGTGTTCATGAATGACCAATTTACGTTCATGAATGTTCATGAAAAGGCTCTTGAATCTTTTGCAGGGATATTTTTCTCATTTATCAGAATGAACTATTAAAACTTTTCATATGTTTATTTAAAGGCCCATTAAAGGAGATTAATGCTATATCAAACTACATTATTTGGTAAACTTTTGGATAGATTAAAATAGTTATTACCAGAAAAAATCCATCAGCACAATCAAAATGTGAAAGTAAACCAGAAATAACCCAGGTTAGCAAGTTTTATTATTCAGATTTCATGATTCTTCACCTCTGACCATGACAGTTGATGCACACATTTTTGAACTGTTCAATCAGAATTCGTTATTTTGAATATGTAAACAAACAGGTTGTTGATAAATATGATTGAATTGGAGATAACTATATTCAAGCACAAAATAACTTATTTTAAACGAGTCTCAATGCATTCCTAAACTTATTCTCATGACTTTTATAAACATAATAAAAGAACTCCATATATTTTTTCAGTAATTTATTGATACTCCTCTCCTTTGATGTGCCTTTAAAACAGAAACAGTAATGAGCAATTTCTCCAAATAAAGGCTTGATATAATCTGAACAACATAGTCTCTTTGCATAGATTGGGCCATTGTAACCATGAGCATGTTCGTTTTTTCTACCACATTTTCAAGTCTTATTCACATGACATGCTAAACCCATTTATTGATAGATAAGGTATTCAAGCAGCTTTTGGCATTTCCAACTTCCAATGGAAAAAGGATTTCATTGAGATTAACATCGACATATTTACTGCTGTTCCCAAATAGCTTGGGACTTTGAGTAATTGATCTATAGCAGTAATAGAGGAGTATCAATGTCAACTTTGGCATTTCTAGTTAGGACATTGATGAGGAAAACTGAAGGCAAATTAGTTATATCTCACAATGAATCAAGTTTGTTGTTCATCAACCTTGTATTGAATAGTCCCTTGATTTTGACCATATGCTGTAGATTATCCTTTGTAAAATGGAATGGTCCCTTGATTTTGACCATATGCTGTACATTATCCTTTGTAAAATGGAATGGTTAAAGGACCTTTCTCACAGTTTGCGTTCTGTGATTTAACAAACATTGAAAAAGTTTTTTAAACAATCTTTGTCACTAGATAAATGGCAATTCTCAATTTCTTTAGTTTAAAGATGTTGAAAACCTTAAACTTTGTTGTCATAAGTGCCGATCAATTTTTTAAAAGGTTTATTGCTCTCTTTAACACCTTGCGAGCCTCATGTGGTTAGATTGTTGATACATTTTGTTGTCTGGTTCCCAATTGGCATACCTACTTTGATAGTTTAACAGAAAGGAAAATGGTATCATTGTTTATGAAATAAATGTTTAAACAGCTGGCTTTTCTTATGATACATGCTAGCAATCAGTTATGAACAGGGTTTAGATATCAATGATCAATATCAATTATCTAGTGTTATGCAACGTTATAGGTCTGTATTGTCATTTTATTTTTGAAATACATTTTATCCTTAAAAGATTAAAATCTCAATCTGTAAATGAGTCACTTTAAAGGAGAAATCAATTTGATATTTCAGAGAATGAATTTGGTCATACAAAGACATTTCTTTAGTATATTATTGATATTTCAAACAGAACAACATGATATTCTAGAAAATGTTTTTATGGTAATAGATGGTTTAAAAAAAATCTTACCCAATTGAACCCTGGTTCACCTTTCAATGACTTTCTTGTTTAATGTAATGTGAAATGACATTGTAAATTGTTTTAACAAAAAAAACATACATAAGGCTGGCTATGATTCGGTAGTCCTGAGGTAGAGCATCAGCTTTGGGGCTTGATGGTCACAGGTACAATTCCAGAGAGTTGCAAGTTTCAACAAAATTTAAGCTACTATTCAATAATATTTCAACGGCATGAATATTTGTTATTGTAACTAGAAAGCGCTATGGAGAGTGGTTGATATACATGTAATATTGAAATAATTCATTTCTCTATTGATACAAAATATATTATTTTAATTTAGACTCAAGACTGAGATTCTACTCTGTATGGCTATAACACGCAGTAGACAGACATGGTGTGTGGTGGAATGTTGGTATTCCAGATAATCTATCAGCTTATGAATATTTGATGGTGTTGTTTAGGCAATTATTTTGACAAATATAGCATTTGAGGTAATTATCATTGACTGACGGACATCAGGAACAGTGGCTGTAGTTAACGACCCCCTGTGTGAATAATTGATTCACTTTGTCACAGATAGTGTAA
Source organism: Cerastoderma edule (assembly GCA_947846245.1). Lineage (NCBI taxonomy): Eukaryota > Metazoa > Mollusca > Bivalvia > Cardiida > Cardiidae > Cerastoderma > Cerastoderma edule. The sequence continues at coordinate 22,042,512 of OX401406.1, forward strand.
ATCTTGTTGTCTTATGCTGGATTTTGTGGCTGTTCCAAACTGAAATCAACAGCAGACAAGATTTATAAGCTATGGGAAAAGACATTAACCCTTTACCTTACAACAAACCTTGAACTGTCCCAAATTGAATGAGTTTGCAGACGACATTTTAAAACGTGATGAAATTGAAAAATAATCTTCTGATAGGACAGAAAAGACTGTGGGAGAAGAAGAAAAAGCAATTTCTTCTTTTCCTACAATATTTTCCAGAGTCTTCTGCCAAAAACTGGTCAATTGTTGTTATTGTTTGGTTATGGGTTAATACTGTAGTTTAGGGTAGATACCATTGTCACAAGAGGACCTACTCAATTTGATATAAATTTCTTTTTTGTCACAATTGTTTCGAATGTCTGCTGCTATATAAAACGTGAGGGAAAGAGTTAATGTTTAAAAGGTCTCTATTCTAGAAAATTGAAACAACTACCATAAAAGAAAAAGCAACACAAGTCATGAAAAGTCATACATTTGATAAGTAAAAATAAAATGCACGGGGCCAAAAAGAGACTTGCTCACTGCTCAATAAAACTGATGAAAAGTTATGCATGTGAGCAATATATAGGCAAAGAAAACATATTGCCAAAATGAAAATTTACTCATGATGAGCAACTTCCATATTTTTATGGCATTTCTTTCAAATTTTTTACAGCAAATTTGTTGAAAGTCGCCATTGAGGAAGGACTAAACAGATATCCCAGGGTCAATGCATAAATCCTATCTTATAAACACTTTTTCATTATGTACACCTATTCAAGCTCTTGCTATTATCTCAATCGTATCTACTCGGCAATCCCCGTAACAAGTCGGCAGATATACCTCGTAAGCAGTACATGAATACACCAGAAATCCTGGGGTAATTCGCCTTTCTTTCCGGCGGATAACGCAAAATGCACACAGGCACTAAATATGTTTTTGAATACACACAAATTGGTTAAATATCACAATTGAATGTTTTTTTTACCCTTTTCATTAAAGATGATCATGTCAACACATCTTTGTTTCATATTTTGTCAATCGACTCTTTTCGGCAATCCCCGGCTTGTACCGGGGATTTCCGAGTAGATACGATTGCAAACGAACATGCCCTTCGTTGCTGACCTACTTTCAAAGATGGCTCCCCATTACCTCCGAGGTTATTTTAAGAAATGGCCGAGGTGTTCCGAATGGCTATTATCTAAGCAGTGCTGTTCCTTCGATTTCTTATTCCTTAGAATGCTGGGTAATTTTCTAGAAATAGATTGTTGTGTCATCTGCTTTCCAAAACCTTAAAATATCTGGGTAGTTTTGTTGAGGAAAGATACTCAGAGTAGCAAACAGGTTAGATATAACCTCTTTGCATAGGCATGAAGTAGGTTCAAGGGTACCGTTTTACTAAACAGTTTACGCTTAAGATTTGCGTAAGTCTAAAACAACAATTCCTCTTATTTCAATATTGGACGAAGCAATATTGCAAAGTGACACATCATTGGAATCGTCTCTCCGAGACGCTTCCAATGAAGTGCCACATTGCAACATTGTGCTTTCATTGAAGATACTATCCATGTTTATCAATTATGACTTACGCACATATTTTCCGTAACTTGTTTAGTAAAACGGGCCCCAGCACTATAAGGGTTAAACCACTAACTTCTTTCTCCCAACAGGTGAAAGTAATGGGATTAATGGCCCACTGACATCATTAAAAGAATGAGTATAAGCTTGGTCTAGGTTTGTACCCTGTTATGCCACATCAGACTTGAATCAGAATGAGCTACTGCGCTTTAGAGCCATAAAGATAAAGCTACTCGAGAATTCAATGCAAGACTATAGTAAGTGCTTCACATTATGTGCAGCACTAACTATAGTATTGCATTGAACCCTCGTAATGCCCACAAGTGACTTTTTTCCAAATCAGATTTTCACGCCACTGCATGAACCTTTAGATGCCATGCTTATTTCAATATTTCAGCTGCTGCAGATAACATGAGCCGCAAACAAACAATTTCTGTACTTTATGTGTCTGCTACAAATTTAATGTGTTATTTATTACTTATCATAAAATGAAACAAAAGTCTTATCAAGGAAGTGTGCCTATTGTTACCAGGTTTCTTCTCTAGATGAAATTCTATATATATTTTGCTGTAATGTACTTTAAAATATAGTCTCAAAGGGCACAGAAGCCTTGAAGTGTATAAAACGTCTTTTGGTTTAATCTACTGCGAAATGTTTTTATGGCACAGATCCCTTGAAATAAGCATGTCCGACAAAAGTTTTAATTTAATTATTGATCATACACAATTTATTCTGATGTTTTGAGGGTTAAAATTGTGTACAATTTATAATTTGGTATATTAATAGTTTCCACAGAAAACTGTTAATACCATTGCTGTTTTGGTCTAATGCATTAGGTTAAAAAGACAAATATAAAAGGGTTGATTTTGATTGGTTTAGATTAGACTCAAGTGTTCTGACAACAGTCAAACTAATTATCTCTTCCCCACCATTATCAATCTTCATTCTGTATAGGGGCCTAGCGGTTAGTGTACAGAACTTAAAATCACTTGGCCCCTCTCCATGTGTGTTCAAATCCCGGCTAACTGAAGGAATGCAGATGGTTCTACATGGCTTGACCAGCCCTTATTAGCAGTTATCAATAGAGTCAATCTCCATCATTAGTCAGACATCGCAACATGTCTGAAATAATGTTGACGCGATGTAGAACTCCATATAATCAAAGTGATTCTGTATCGAAGTGAAAAAGGACTGAATGACCAAAATTAAAAGTTTGAAGATTTTTTTTAATGGAATTTATTTGTTCTGGTAGAGAAGTCATTGTTTAAATAGGAAATATTCACTATAAAATAGATTATTCTATTATTCCATGATTGTAAATTATCTTTAACATTATCATTTAAAATGTTCAGAGGTTTCCTAATGAAGATTTAAATTTTCTGAAAAGTGAAGTACTTCAGGAAAAACCTTGTAAAATATTCAACATTTTAAAGTATGGATTACCATCAATAAATGGGGTCGAAAATTATTAAGATAGAAGTAAAGCTTAATATTTCAATTATTCTTTTCCATTCTTCTTAGCGTATTTCTTGACTGATGCAAATATGTAGATATCATTTAGATATTGGAAAGGGTTGAGGGCTGTCAAAGTCTGCAATTTCATTGATTTTTACCAGCTAATTTCAGAACCGTTTATCAAACAACATGTGGCCGATTTCTCATATGATTTCGATTTCACACCAAAGCAATATTTCTGTTTGGTTTTGGTTTTTGCAAGAATTATTTTCTAACATTTCTTCTGAGAATTTGTCTTTTGTTATCATTTAGTCATTGAAATGAATAGCATTTACTGTTGTTTCACCACTAATGTTTGTTTGTGGTAATATGATATATTAATTGATCATTAAGTCTTCTCCTCTTATAACTTAATGTATCAATGGAAACTGTGGGTTCAATGCAAGACTATAGTAAGTTATTCAACAAGTGATAATACTCAAAGTGGAATATGTTGCAAACAATATTTCAATTTGATATTGGATAAGGAGTAACTTTTTTGCCAAAACAGAAATCTATCTTGTACATTTTCTCTACACTTAAGAAAGTTGTACCCTTAGTACTGTTGGAACCAGGAGAGCTGTTACATAAATGAAAAATGTTGAAATCGTTTTAAACGCCATAAAAACAAAAACATTTTTCCTAACATAAACACTTGGAATGTCTCAATAGTTGATGGCAGTTGGGAAAGTGGCAACGCAACATCAACTTGCTTTTTACAAGTAAATTCTTTTTGATAATGAAAGCATTTTCATCCCATTGTTATAAAAAAATGTGCTTTGTGCTATTAATAGAAACAATGTCATCTAATGCAAATGAAACACAAAATGTTCAATAGACAATAGGAGATAATTCTTGTTTAAAAAAGGTTTTTTAAAGTTTAAAATATCTGCAGAATGCAAGAGCTGTTTTGTATACGTTGTTGATAATTTACACCATCTGCTCCTGAAGACTTATAATTTTTTCAAAGAAAACATTATGACAAAAGGATACAAAATTGTTCAAAACAAGCAATAAACCCTTTTGTTAGAATGATTTATACCTATAAGGTATATACCTTATAAAGAAAAAGATATATTTTATACTTTACAATAATTATTGGTGTCTGCTATTCCTTTCAATTTGGTCCTTTCACAAATTTCTATATGGAAGAATGGGTAAAGCAGTGACTTTTCTTTCAGCAGGGCTGGTGTTTTCACAAAACCTACAGTCTACCTGACAGATGCAAGGACCGTACAAGTAATTGCCGGAGGTATATTCACAGTTGCATTCTTTCATGGTAAGATTTTTTTTTCGATTCCTGACTTAAATGAGAAATTGAAATTCGTTTGAATGCCCAGGGTTCTACCCAGCTTGACCATCTCCCATATTGGGCAGTATAGCATTGATATTCTCATAATATAACTGAATTAAGGTTGACTCGGAGTAAACAATTCAATGAAACAAATAAAACAGTTGATAATTGTAATCTACTAAGTGTATTTTCAGTCAATTTTAATATTTCATTAGCTTAACCATGGTTTTCCTTGGATCCAAATTGGTCTCAACCTCTTTAGGTAATTCTTTAGCCTGTATTACTATTACATACAGGTTCTACCAGGGTCTCAACCACTTTAGGCAATTCTTTAACCTGTATCACTATATTACATACAGGGTCTCAACCTCTTTAGGCAATTCTTTAGCCTGTATCACTATGTTACATACAGGTTCTACCAGGGCCTCAACCTCTTTAGACAATTCTTTAACCAGTATCACTATATTACATACAGGTTCTACCAGGGTCTCAACCTCTTTAGGCAATTCTTTAGCCTGTATCACTATATTACATACAGGTTCTACCAGGGTCTCAACCTCTTTAGACAATTCTTTAACCTGTATCACTATATTACATACAGGTTCTACCAGGGTCTCAACCTCTTTAGGCAATTCTTTAACCTGCATCACTATTACATACAGGTTCTACCAGTCGCAAAACTGTATAAGTAGGAATAATGAGCTATAGCACCTATTGTCAGTTTGATATCAATTATTTAATATAATAGTCAAATTTGTGTTAAGAAGCCAGCCTATGGGACAGAGTAAATTGGCTGTTTAAGACAGGTTGGCTGCTTAACACAAATTGATGTACGCTATAAATCTAACAATGGGACGATCTGTAGTGGTTATTTAAGGCAGGTTGGCTGCTTAAAAGGGTAGTTGCTTAACACAAGTTAGACTGTATCTGCTTCAAATTATACCAGAGAGTGAAGGTGCAAAATGATATTATATTATATAGGAATTAGTAATTGATTGAAATGCAGAACAGCTACAATCAAAAGTTTTTTGAAAAGGAAAAATAGCAATTTCATCATGCGTATCATATCGAAACCATTAGAATCAAACAAGGATTTGTTCACTGTGAGCAAATCTTTCTTTGGTCAGAACGGTTTTCATATTTTCCGCTTGGGTATCAAAACTAATCAGGTGTGACGAAATCAATTGTCCGTATTGCCCAGCTTGTCCAAAAACCCCAACAGACAAGTGAATTTTTACTGAGATTGACCATACAACCATTACAGACAAGTGAATTTTTACTGAGATTGACCATACAACCATTACAGACAAGTGAATTTTTACTGAGATTTACCATACAACCATTACAGACAAGTGAATTTTTAATGAGATTGACCATACAACCATTACAGACAAGTGAATTTTTACTGAGATTTACCATACAACCATTACAGACAAGTGAATTCTTACTGAGATTGACCATACAACCATTACAGACAAGTGAATTTTTACTGAGATTTACCATACAACCATTACAGACAAGTGAATTTTTACTGAGATTGACCATACAACCATTACAGACAAGTGAATTTTTACTGAGATTGACCATACAACCATTACAGACAAGTGCAGAAAGGGAATTATTTTGGCATTTACAGACAAGTACCGTAAATAAAAATGGTATTTAGCCATCCCTGACTTGTAAAGATGAAGGAAATGGTTAACCCTTTCCCAAACAATAACAACATTTGACCGCTTTGTTGCAGACGACTCAAGAAAACATTTAGGGAAAAGGAGAAATTGCTTGTGACGCACAATTTCTCCTTTTCCCACAATGTTTTCTGGCCTATTAGAAGATTATTTTCCAATTTCATATTACATTTTGTTGTCTGCAAACTCTTTTAATTTGGGACAGTTGGAAAATTGTTGTTTGGAAAAGGGTTAAGGATGTCTCCTATATGTATCTTTACAAGGGCAAAAATGTTGTAATTATTTTCCAAGAAAATCTCAGAAATCCAATAATGCTGCACTTAATTTCTACTTAGACGTATATTTTCTGCTTTAACAAGGTGCCAGGCATATAATTTCCACTGATTTGCAAATTTTTGCAATTATACTGACACCTGATCCTTATTTGTCACTGAGATGTGAGAGTTCTGGATAAAGAAACATTCTGAGTACATAAATGTACCTTGAGGAAAGGTTGTGATCAAATAGAATTAAAAGTATCAACAGATAATGAAAGCTTGTTATTGCAAATGAAATTTTAAGAAAACATCAAGACTATAAAAGGAGAAAATGTTTTGTACCCACCAATTTCTCCATAATCAAAACTTAAACTGATTGTGAATCATTTGATAGGTTAACCCCTTTCTTCATTGTACATTACTTTTTTGCATCTGCTGTAGAAGTCATAAAAATACACTTTGAGTAAAGAATAAATTTCTTTTAATGACCAATCCAACCTTTGGACAAAACTGTTTCCACCCATTAAATTTTGTCTTTTGAATGAACTTTGATGGGTATCAAATCCTCAAAGTGTTACACACAATAGACAAAAAAATCATCATAACTGCAAATAATGAGTATTTTTGGACAAAGTGTTTCCAAGGGGATCTCTTATGCAAATCCTTATTTAGCTGTATGAAGTATGGCTAATGGTAGACTGGTTTTTGTGCTTCGAACCATCCATCATCTTTCCTGCTGAAATTATTGCATGGAAGGAAGAGGTCCAGTCTGGATAAACAAAACTGATTTTGAGATATTTTTTTTATCCACTATAAAAGCATCATGTCTGAATGAATCAATAAATCAACACTAAAACCATTGTGACAAAAGGAAAATTTGCCAATCTTGAGCAAATTTTCCTTTTGTCACAATGGTTTTCAAATATCATCTCTAACATGGGTAGTGTCAAGATTGTCTGTATAACTGATAGGGGGGAACTTGTCCCTTTGTTATTGTGGTAGAGCATTGAAAACTAAGCCAGAAGGTCTTTGGCTGAAAACATTCTGCATTTAGAAACTATGTACTAAAGATGTCCCGCTTGGTCTCTGTTTGAATTGGAGTGCACTTGAACCAATGCACTTCAGAGCCCCAGCCACTTAAAAATCCCAATTAAGATGTTATATAACTGAAAAGTTGTTGATAATCTACTGGTTTCATGTAAGTATGTTTGGAGTGTGCTTTTGTAAAACACTTCAGAGCCCTTGCCTAGTGCTGGTGAATCCCAATGAAGCTGTTATATAACAGGGGAATTGTTGACAATTTGTAACATCCCTAACAAAAAAGCAAGCCTTATATACTAAGAGTGAGCTTTGGAAGTCTTTTAAGAAGTGTAGCTTAGAGTTTGTCCTAGGGCTGATCTGATACCTTGGCCAGACGAATATTCTCTCCACTAGTTTATGTAGTCAAAGTAACAAGACCTGATCAGGGGTCCCGCAAGGCAAAGTGGTTAATGCGGCAGTCTTAGCACTTATGGGTCTTAGCCCCACACAATACCTCTGGTATCATGGAAGAGTCCTTTGACAAGACATTTCAGAGCCTCTTTTAAACCAAGGAACATAATTGAAAGGTTGTTGACACAGCATTAAAACCCGAGATCTGATTGTCTTTCCATACTGAATAGTTGTCTTTGTATGGGAAAGCAGTCATTTGCTTTGAAAGATTATTTTGCCTGATTGTTGAGGTGATAGAACTCAGAGCATGAACAGTTTTTGTAGTCGGGAAAACAAATTCTAGAGACATGAATACAAATTCCAAGAATTTGTTTTTCAATTGACGTAAAAGGAAATAAAATCTTGTTTTGGAGTCGATGATTAAGAACACACCAAACTAAATTAGCTTTTTCCCAAATGCATATAATATTTCATTCCCACACTCAAGATTTCTTTCCACAATGAGATCTTGTTTCTGCTCTATCTCAGAATGAAACCATTATATGTCTGAAGTTGTTTCAGATTGGGCTCATATTAACCCTTATAGTGCTGGAACCGACTTCATGCTTATGCAAACAGTTTGGATCCAGACCAGCCGCCAAGTAAATTGGCAGCTGGCTAGTGATCTAACCTGTTTGCTACCCTGAGTATCTTTAATCATTAAAATTAAGCAGATATTCAAGGTTTTAAAAAGCAGGCGACACAAAAATCTTTTTCAGGAAATTACCCAGCATTCTAAGGGTTAATATGTCCCTATCCTCTAGTCTATCCCATTTGTCCTGCTAACAAACATTCGGAACACCTAGGCCATTTCTTAAAATAACCTCGGAGGTAATGGGGAGCCATTTTTGAAAGTAGGTCAGCAACGAAGGGCTAATCGTATCTACTCGGCAATCCCCGTAACAAGCCGGGGATTGCCGAAAAGAGCCGATTGACAAAATATGAAACAAAGATGTGTTGATATGATCATCTTTGATGAAAAGGGTAAAAAGCCCATTCAATTGTGATATATAACCAATTTGTGTGTATTCAAATACATATTTAGTGCCTGTGTGCATTTTGCGTTATCCGCCGGAAATAAGGCGAATTACCCGAGGATGTAGCATTAGTCTCTCACATAAGGAATGTTCTTAGTTTAATCTAGCAATAAACCCTCAAACACCAGTTATATAGAAGAATAATTTTCTTTTGACATTCAGTCTGTCTGTTTACGTGTTTGCTTCACAAATACAAGGACTTTTCTAGTTCAATATGATTCCAGGCATGGATGGGTTTGAGATTTCATTGTGGACAATCTCCTTGCAATGTATCCTGAAGAACGGTTGCTGTTTTAACCCATTACCAAGCAATAACATTTTACCACTTTGTTGCAGACACTCTGGAAAACACTGTGGGAAAAGGAGAAATTGTTCATAACGAGCAATTTCTCCTTTACCCACAATGTTTTCTTCTCTATCCCAAGATTAATTTTAGATTTCATCACATTTTGAAATGAAGTCTGCAAAGTTTTAAATTTGGGACAGTCGAAAATTTGGTGTTTGGAAAAGGGTTAAACAGATCTTTGATTCAGGGTTAGATATTCAGGTAGACCACACTCTCATTTTTCCAACCTTGTTGCAAATATTTTTTCAGATTTGTGTAGTCAAAGATACATGATCCTTTGCCTCTCACTATTTATCAACAATGTTAATGTAGGAAAGTGGTCAGGAACTTGGAAAGAATATTGTGCGGTACTGCAGATGCAATACAAATAAAAGAGAATGGGTAGCTGCATTTTCGTGCCATGATATGACTGAACTATTTAAGGGAAACTGCATTTTAATGTCTTCATATGACTGAACTATTTAAGGGAAACTGCATTTTAAAGTCTTCATATGACTGAACTATTTAAGGGAAACTGCATTTTAATGTCTTCATATGACTGAACTATTTAAGGGAAACTTCATTTTAACGTCTTCATATGACTGAACTATTTAAGGGAAACTGCATTTTAATGTCTTCGTATGACTGAACTATTTAAGGGAAACTTCATTTTAACGTCTTCATATGACTGAACTATTTAAGGGAAACTGCATTTTAACGTCTTCATATAACTGAACTATTTAAGGGAAACTGCATTTTAACGTCTTCATATGAATGAACTATTTAAGGGAAGCTGCATTTTAACGTCTTCATATGACTGAACTATTTAAGGGAAACTGCATTTTAACGTCTTCATATGACTGAACTATTTAAGGGAAACTGCATTTTAACGTCTTCATATGACTGAACTATTTAAGGGTAGCTGCATTTAAATGTCTTCATATGACTGAACTATTTAAGGGTAGCTGCATTTAAATGTCTTCATATGACTGAACTATTTAAGGGTAGCTGCATTTTAACGTCTTCATATGACTGAACTATTTAAGGGTAGCTGCATTTTAACGTCTTCATATGACTGAACTATTTAAGGGAAACTGCATTTTAACGTCTTCATATGACTGAACTATTTAAGGGAAACTGCATTTTAACGTCTTCATGTGACTGAACTATTTAAGGGAAACTGCATTTTAACGTCTTCATATGACTGAACTATTTAAGGGAAACTGCATTTTAATGTCTTCATATGACTGAACTATTTAAGGGAAACTGCATTTTAACGTCTTCATATGACTGAACTATTTAAGGGAAACTGCATTTTAACGTCTTCATATGACTGAACTATTTAACTGCATTTTAAAGTCTTCATATGACTGAACTACTTAAGGGAAACTGCATTTTAACATCTTCATATGACTGAACTATTTAAAGGGTAGCTGCATTTAAATGTCTTAATATGACTGAACTATTTCAGGGGCGTAGCTTCCTATTAGGCACTAAGGCACGTGCCTACACATTTTTTTCAGAAATTGAAAAAATAAAAATGCCAAAAACGCAATAAAAATCGAAAAACCCGAAGTGCAGAATGAGATTATTGACATATGTTCTGAACAGATCAAAGACATTATCTTAAGAAGCTGTCGAAGCTGTCCATTTTTTGCCCTTATGGCAGATGAGGCCACCGACAAGGCAACAAAGGAGCAGTTATCGCTATGTGTTAAGTTCGTTGATGGTACGGGTGCCGTTAGAGAGAAGTTTTTGGGGTTCGTTGAGTGTTCTTCTATCAAAGGACACGAACTTTGTACCAAAATATTATCTTTTCTACAAGAAGCAAACCTTGATTTGTTAAAACTGCGTGTACAGTGTTATGATGGAGCGTCAAACATGTCAGGAAAATATCGAGGCGTACAAGCACTTATCGCAAAAGATCTCCACATGCCAATTATGTGCACTGTAAATCACACTGCTTGAACCTCGCGTTAGTGCACAGTTCCAATATTCCATGCGTTCGAACGATGATGGCTACAGTCCAGGACATAGGTTTCATGTTCGGCTACTCTGCAAAACGGCTAGCAGCTTTCACTGATGAGTTATCCCGAGATGCTGTCACTAAAGAGCAAATGGATCAAAGACAGAAACTGCGAACGCTATGTGAGACCAGATGGTCAAGCCGTGCAGATGCCCTGGCCACATTCGAAAACGCATTTCCCGTTGTCGTTCATGCGCTGGAGACCCTGGAACAGGATCACGATGGAAAAGCAGGGCAGTATTTCCATAGTGTACTTCGGTTTGACTTTATTGTTACGTTGGTAGTAGCGAAGCATATGCTTAACTCTACAGTTAATCTGACAAACCTGCTACAGAAAGAAGACAACGATCTGCTGCATGCAGTTGGTGAAGCCAGGGTCGTCATTCAGCTAATGAACGATGAAAGAAATGACCCTGAAGTGTGGAACGCTCTCTACGAAAAGGCTACCAACATCGCTGCTGGGTTTGAGATACGGCCGCGTAGAGCTGGCATGCAAATTCATCATGCTAACCCGGCTGTAGATACCGTCTCCGAGTATTGGAAAATAACATTATTCAATACATTTATTGATCACCTTATACAAGAAATGGAAACGCGCAATGTCAGCAACGATGAACGTTTCGTAGCACAATACCTGCTGCCGAACCGGTTGCCAGACTTGCTAGACGACATGCTGCCGTCAATATATGCGGCATATGCTCCAGACCTCGAGAACTCATTCCAAGTTTTTAGCAATGAAGTTACAAGGTGGAGAGTTCGATGGAACATTGCAGAAAACAAGCCTCTACGACTCCAGGATACCCTCAAACAAACGAGCAAGGATCTATACCCCTGTATCTACAGCATCCTCTCAGTATTGCTAACAATGCCGCCGACATCCGCAACGTGTGAACGGTCATTCAGTGCCATGAAGCGAATAAAAAACTACTTAAGATCGACCATGAACACAGAAAGACTTTCATCCCTGGCCATGCTCCATATACACAAAGACATGGACGTATCGATCGACGGTGTGATTAACACCTTTGCGTCGAGGAAATGCAGAAATCTTGAGTTTTTCTGAATTAAAAATAGTATCATTACTGTGGTAAACATACATACTCGTGCCCGTTACCCATATTGTGGGCTATGGGCACGAGTACATATGTGTTTTTTATCACCGTAACGATTTAAACATTCAGTATAACAGTTATGCGCGACATAAACTTTTCGGGACGAAAGTTCGGACGTACGGACAGCCGGACAAAGGCACATATATATGCCCCCCCTCTTTAAGTCGTGTGTGGTGTGTCGACATTACTTGTCGACTGAATTTTATTTTTATTAATATGAATATTTGAAAATTACACTTTGGCTCATATTAAGTCTACATTTCGGCATGCCCCCGTACCCCCCCTAGAATAAGCGTGCCTACACATTGATTTTGATGAAGCTACGCCCCTGTATTTAAGGGTAGCTGCATTTAAATGTCTTCATATGACTGAACTATTTAAGGGTAGCTGCATTTTAGTGCAATGATATGACTGGACTATTAAACATAGAGTAAAGCTTGAATCCAATGAAACCTCATGGTCTCGACATAGAATCTAAGCATGCCAAAATGTCAATACACAATACTTTGAAAAAGATTGCTCCCAGTTTTATTTGATTGTATACATCTGGGATATTGTTTGTTTTCTTGATTTATGAGGGAGGTGACATCACGGAAAGAAGACATTTGTTTGAATGGCAAACATTGTCTGTATTCTAAACCTTTTTTTTTATTCCTGCTGGCAGTGATTTAAAGAGAGGTCAAGTATAGCCGAATATATATATAGTTATAAGAAGTTTATGCTCTTCATTTATGCTTGCGGATCAATATTTAATATGATTCCTGGCACTAAAAGTCGTGGAAACTTATTACACTTCTTTAGTTGAATATACAGATTTTTAGCAACTTTAACAACTTTAAAATAAAGTATTCAAAAATGGTAATTTTATTTAGTGTCAAGGACTGATCAAATCACCATTTATACATTTCGTTACTACCTACAGATCACATTCTGTTTGACAGTCTCTTTAAAACCATCTATGAACATTATGAAGGGCGTTAATTAGTTTGGAACTATCATTAGATGTAATCTCCTGGCTGACTTACTGAATGCCAATGGTAGTCAAACTTTGGATCTTCCTCCATTGATCTTGAGCCAGGCATTAAGTTAGAACACTGTTTAGCAAAGTAATCTAACTAACAAATAAAGGAAAAAGAAAATTCTCATGAAACACAATATGATCTTGCATGTTAAATGCAATGCAATAGGAAGCGCTTCACATTTGTGAAGAACTAACTATAGTCCTGCATTAAACCCTCAATATTGCCATCTGCTTATGCTTCAACAGTCAAACTTGTGTTAAGAGGCCAGCCTATGGGACAGAGTAAGTTGGCTGTTTAAGACAGGTTGGCTGCTTAACACAAATTGATTTACACTATAAATCTAACAATGGGACTTGCTGAAGTGGCTGTTAAAGGCAGGTTGGCTGCTTAAAAGGGTGGCTGCTTAACACAAGTTAGACTGTATATAGCATTTTGACCAGTTAATGAATTCCACAGGTTATTCAACATGGAATGCATGCTTTTTTTTCCAAAGAGTGCACATTATTGCATGATGGGTAAATTCTCCTAACCAAAGATTTTTACCCATCACCGCCCCCTGCCGCCTATTTAGTAAAAGTCATCTGTATTATATCCTTGATTCCTCAGGGCCCACCCACCTTATTCTGTCGACTTGAGATAAATTCCAGAATGGAAAGGTCATGGATATTCTCCAAAATCTATTTAAGGAAAAGGTTAAAGTGATTTCCATTTGCTCATTTTTCATCTCCTTTAGTATATGGTGCCTTACAAGGGTTAGAAGATTTCAAAATTTCCTAGACTGCAGGGGTGGAAATCAAATTCCGTATTGCCCAGCTTGTCAAAAAGCCGTACCGGACAAGTACATTTTTATTAAAATTTACTATAAAACCATTATATGGACATATGCAGAAAAATATTTAGCAATTTTATTTAGTCTCTCTTTACAAAACATGAACAAAATAACCCAAATTGCATTACTTAACTAGCTCTTTCACCCAAAATGATTTTGTGACCAGTAAGATTAGAATCAATAACAGATGACAGTTATGAGGTATCAAAGATTTATTTCCTTTGTCATAATAAGTAATAGGAGAAATTGAAGGTTACAAGCAAGCTGCATTTATTAATTTTTTTTAAGATAAAACTGATTTATATTACATCAATTCGAGGGTTCAATGCGAGACTATAGTAAGTGCTTCACAAACATGAAGCACTTACTATAGTCTTGCACTGAACCCTCGAATTGTGGAACAAGTTTTTACAACTTAAATGATCACTCTCTATATATTTTGCTTTCTGGATGCATAACCAATACTCCGCACAAATCGTGGATTGATGAAAGATTTCTTTTTTGTCACAGTATTATGAACCGTCCTATTAAGTTAGTATGAAGCAGCTGTTTATACCAGCATGCATTAGCTGACACTTGGATTCAGTTAATTCGTAAATAAATAGAAAATAACATTCCAAGTGGAGAAATAACTCAAATAATTGTTCATATATAAGTCTCACAATGTTTTCAAGATATGTTCTTTTTAAAACGATTGAAAAAAAAGAAAAAGTCACAGAGCCTTTCATAGATCGACCACTATAAATGTCAGAAAGGACGCAAACACCCAGACTTTAGCACCTCCCCATGACGTTATTCAGATAATAACCACTTTGGGGTAATTATAAATCAAGTTTGTCACATGACACTCCTTATCCCAGTTTGGATTCTCACCAAGAATTTCCTTGGAGCCTATTTTTGGTTTGTACTTACCAATATTCAAGCCTTTCTTTGGTCTGGATTGAAGAGTTTTTTAGTGCCAACTCCTGGGTCATATTTATCGCAGTGTCCATTTGGTATTTGTTTTTGGGTTTATTTTAGCCAAAGGAAAAAATTGAAACATTTAGACGGAGGAATATACATGCATTTTTCAATTGACAAGGCGCCAATACGCATTGATTCAAATATTCATAACAGTTTATCCAATGAAATGAATGTGTGCTTGTAAATGTTGTTTTAAATGGCTTTATTTGTGAAAACAACTCTGACAAATATTGGGGCGGGGTTTTGTCGACTGATCAATTGTCAACATTTTCATATTTTTCTTTCTAAATGAATAATGATTTGCATTCTTTGTGATAATGCCTAATAAACAGCACTGATCATCTTGTAGGTTTCCAATGTATTACCCTCGTGTATTTGGGATAGCGTATTGGCTCAAAGGTCTCAGATGTGAGGAAATTAAAGTAATTTCCTTAAAACTGCACAACAGCTGTAGTGTTCTAGAATATTCGCTGAGAAAAGTAATTTGAATCAAAATTAGATTGTTTTAATTCTTTAAAGTGTTAACTGTGAATGAACATGTATTTAAAGTGTTAACTGTGAATGAACATGTATTTTGATCCAGAAGCATTACAAGGCTTTTAATATCTACAACATAATTTATTAACTCAACATACTTAGATAGATTGATGCTTCCTGAATTAATAATGCCTACAATAGCTACTTTTAGTTGTATATCAAAAAGCAAAGCAAATTTAAACTGTATTGTTTCAATGACATTTTGTTTTTCACTTGAAGTTTTCTCTTCTTTGAACAAGTACCTTTAAGGGCATTTGGATCTTTGGTTCAAAACCTTTGGAAGCAGGCTGAACATAATGCAGCTTTCCATCAATATCGTGACCACTGGTTATAAACTCAGATGACTTGCTACTCTGGGTATCTTTCTTAAACAAAATTATGCAGATGTTGAAGGTTTTGGAATGCAGACGACACAAAGATCTAATTTAAAAAAATTACTCAGCATTCTAAGGGCTAATCAGATGACCATCTATAAAAAGATCTCCATGGACAACATTTGTTTCCAACAATAAATGAAGTCAATTTGACACAATTTACTTATCAGTCACCCCTGATTGGGATTGTTCATGTGAAAAAACAATCTTTCGCTTAAAGCGAAAGTTGTTTAGCTATGCTCAGGTCTAATGAGGGGATTCTAAGAATCTTTTCACTTCATTCAGTATTTCATGCCCTAGAATTATCAGCCAGACCTTATCTGAAATGCACTTTCAATGGAATGCACTTTCAATGGAATGCACATTTTGGACAAGGTCAAAAGTTCTCATCTTTCCTTTTGTATGTATCATACTGTGCTTTTTGTTGTAGCTTACCCGCATTTGAAATCATTGTGACAAAAAGACAACTTCATTTTGATAAGTCAATTCTCTTTTTCACCAAAATCTTTCACTGCTCATTAGTTAACCCTTATAGTGCTGGAACCGATTTCATTCTTATGCAAACAGGTTAGGTCCAGGCCAGCTGACAAGTACATTGGCTGCTGGCCTGTGATCTGACCTGTTTGCGTGTCTGATTATCTTTCCTTATCGAAATTTAGCAGATATTTGGAAAGCAGAGACACAAAAATCTATTTTTAGAAAATAACCCAGCATTCTAAGTGTTAAGCGGAGTGTCCAATTTTGTATGGATACATGTTTGTTCATGTAGACTATGATAAAAGGACATGAAGGGCTGGTGGCAATATTTTTGTTGTTTGGGACTTGCATGTAAAAGTACATGGACAGTCTAGTCTCTCTCTTCATAAGTCAAAATGGACAACTTTGGTGTTTAATGAGAGAAAGTAGTGGATGGACATATCAAGTGTACAATAGGGCAGAAAAAAATGTGGGAAAAGGAGAAATTGCTCGTTTAGAGCAATTTCTCCTTTTCCCACAATATTTTCAAGAGTCGTCTGCAACAAACTGGTCAAATGTCGTTATTGTTTGTTAATGGGTTAAACCAACTATTCCTTTGTGTCGTCAATTATTTTCACCCAAAATCACAAAGTTTATGCTATAAACTGGCTTTTAACTGGCAACATATACGAACAATTTCCACTTAGGTCATGATGTCAATGGGTTGATTCAAGAATAGTATAATTGCTCGATCTTTTTTGGAACGCCTTACGATAATTGCTATTGAAAACTTATGATGTTGTCATACAATTACTTTTAAAGCTCCTTTCAAACATCATCCAGTATTCAAGTACAATAGAGCATGCACTATTTTCTTTCCACCACAGTGTTTGAATACATGCAGTACCTTGGTAAGTGGCTCACAAACCTTCAACCATCCTAACACCAGATTGACAACCTGTCTGCACCAACACAGTTAATATGACGTAACTGAGAGGAGTGGGCCTTTGGTACATAGGCACCATAATCATATGTAATATAATCGTCTGATATCCAGAATTCTGTACATTTTTCAAAGGCAAGACAATGTATTGAACAGATAAATCCTTGATACCAGACAATGCTGTAATGTAGAAGAGGCAAACTTGGGATGGTGTGGGTTGCAACGACTATGACGTAAAGATCATCCGAAATATTACTTTTTCTGACTTGTATGTCTCGGCTATATATGGAGTGGATTGGCGCCAGGAAATTGATCAAGGGGCTGTGCTTTATTTATCATAAAAAAAGTCAGCACGAAATGCCATTGATGCTTGCCTTAGACTAGAGATGCTTGATTTGGATAAGGTTGTTGCAATTCATAGATAGGTTATGGTTCCAAAGTACAACAATGTCCCACTATTAAAAGCAGATAAATGATCAAGATATACATACTCATGAAGCGGAATTCAAGTTATGTCGGGATTTGTGGTGTATGCAATTTTAAGGTTAAAGATAACATTTTGAAGATAAAAGTCCTCTGAAGATCAAATTACGATGGCTGGACAGTAGAGAAGAAGTAAATTGTGGGCTTTGAGACCAAAGGGGGGGGGCTATGGGTTTGATGCCTGGAATTTGCCGGGGTCCAATTTGCGAGTTTTCTCTTATAAGATGGGGGGGGAGGATAACGGCTATATATTTATGTACAGCCATTACTCCCCAAAGGACTCTTACTATGAAACCCTGTGGAAATCAGTACTGTTAAGGTACAAAGAAAGGAAAGTTGAGAGTTATTGGTTCAAAGGTGCAATTTAAGGACTTGTTTCGCAAATGATGTGAAACAAGCAACACTTGAGGGTTGAGAGTTATCAAATATACATGTACATTAGAATGAAGGGAAAGAGCAATGACTAAAGATGAAGTCCTCATCACAGTCAAGTTCCCTTTTTGATCATTCATTTCTTTTTTATTTACTTCCCAATGTTTTTAAAGCCTAAGTCATCAGATGATCTTAACCCATTACCAAACAATCATGACATTTGACCAGTTTGTTGCAGACGACTCTGGAAAACATTGTTGGAAAATGTTTTTCACAATGATTTCTGTCCTATCAGAAGATTACTTTTCAATTACATCCCATTTTGAAAATTAATGTCTTCTGCAAACTCTTTCAATTTGGGACAGTAAAAAATTTGGATTTTGGTAAAGGGTTAAAGCAATGGTACAGACACATAACTTATCATCAAGGCAAGTTTTCTTGGAAGTACATCCTGTGTCCATGGGGCGTTATCAATCCGGAACAATGGAAGCAATGTATCACTACACAGGAAACCTATTGAGTGATGTGGGCAGAGCACTGCCAATCAGGAACTACTTTCGTTATTAACACTCTTTTTACTCCTTGTAACGCCCAGCAGATGATAACGAAAAAAAAAGTGATATCCTATACAACATGGCTTTGATGCAACATCTGTGGGAGTCTTTAGAAAAAAATGTAACGATAGGATTAGTTGCTTGTTATGAGCAATTCATCCTTTTTGTACAGTTATGTTTACAAATATCTTAAAGGAAATTTATTTGTTCCTGCCATCTTTTGTCGTCTTCTGTATCAGCTTTAAACTTGGATCAGTCACATTGTTCTATGCTATAATTGAATGATTTAAGTGCTACAATTGTTGTTTTAAGTGTAGTTCTTGTAAAAAGACAATATACTTTTTTTCTGTTATAAGTATGGGCGGATAACTCTTGATCTAAATATAGACTTTATTTCTTGTTAAAAGTATTGAAACATAATGCACTTTTAATAATTGTATCAAGTTTGGGAAGTCAATATACTGTAAAGCTGTAATGAATATGTTGAGATTATGGTATTTAGTTCTTTTTGTAAGTGTGGGACAATAAGTCCCGTTGGTTGTAAGTGGTGTGAGAATCCTTAGATAAGTGTGAGGGAATATGTAAAATCATGTCTTTATGTCTCAAAGATAGATGAAATAAAGTGCAAAATATTGCAGTGGTCACAGTGCGTTTTTATCTAATTATTATTACTTTTAACTTGTTGGAACAAATCATTCTGTAATTATATTACAATTTTTCTTTCCAAATGAGTTCTGCCAAAGAGTTCTGTTTTCACTAGCATGTTACAAAAGATGCCATCTCATTGGATGATATTTAGATGTTCACAAATTCCATGCTTCCTCTGATCAGAATGCTCACACTATTATCTAAATGTTACGAGAATTATCAGATTAGTTTATTCAATTTGCCTGTAATTGCTTGGGTAAAAACCTTTCTGTCTTTATTTGGAATATTTTAGAATATTACAATCTTGTTTATTTCCCTCAACACTCAACCAGGCTACTAGTTTAACTAATTTTGGTAATATGAAAATATTTGAGGCGTATAAACAAGTTGGCTTGAAGGTTTTTCCTTTTTTGTATGATTAAAAAATGCAAGAATATATTTTTCATTATGAATTCTGATATTTTTGCTGCAATGATTTCAATATTATACACCAATTATGATTTTCATCTGTTACCAAGAAGATTTTGGAAAAGGCGTGACTCTATAGGCAAAGGGTGAAATTGTCGCAGTTTTAGCGCCCCAGAGTCAATAATATGGATTTGGGGGGCTTGTCTTAATGAAGCCGGAGTATTTGTTCAAGGAAAGTTCTAACCAGATGACTGGTTCCTGGATATTGGGCTAACTTCTGCTTCAATTGTACAGGAAATAGGAGCCAGCAGCAAGAATAGGGAACCAATATCTTGATAATCATTTTGTATCGTGAGGATATGATTTTGAAGTTATGGCGCTAGAAAATCTTTGAGTACAGCAGGATTTATTTGGAAATACAAGGAAAACATTTCCAACAAAACATTTTGTTTTAGTTGAAAGTTTGGATAAAGAATAAAGTGAATAAGTTTAAATAAAAATGTTTTTAAAATGATAATTTCTACTCTATTAAACTAACTTTAAGATAGGAACGGGATTGTAAAAGGTAAGAAATAGAGCTACTTTATTTTTATTTTTTTTATATTCTTAACACTTACTTTTTCAATATATCGCTAACGGCCAAGAAAATGAAAGAAATGGTTTTGACAATTTTTTCTATATAATTCCTCCTCTAAACTCCTGTTTTTCATTGATCCAAAAACTTAACAAAAGCTTTGAAAAAAAAAAAGACAAAATCATTTCATTCTATTACTTGGTAGAAATGATTTGAAAAAAGCTAGGATCACGTATTGTTTTTTCATGATTAGCAAATTCTTTAATGGTAAAATGTTTTCAAATATCATCCGCTTTAAAAGAGTGTATACTTAATTGCTTGGCTAGAGAATAGTGTTTATTTTTTCTTTAATATAATTCAGTGGTCTCTAGAGGTTATAAGATTATTTTACAGACAGTACTTAAAAAACTATGCATTGAATGCCAGTTTTTTGACATGAAAAACTCTGTATGGAAAACAACAGAAGAAGACAATTATTGAAATCAGAAATTCTCATTTTCTATATGATAATGAGTCAAAACAATTTATTAGATAAAAGGAGATAATGCTGATTAAAAAACAATTTCTTTTTTCGTCCCAGTTGCTTCTTTTTCCTCAATACATTGTGTCACATATGTTGCAGAAGATGTAAGAAACAATAGTTACATAAGTCAAAATGCTCATGTTAAGCAATTTCCCTGTTTGTGACAACAGTTTTTTGAGAGGATCACAAAATAAATGTTAATTATATTTGAAAGTTATCATCTGCTATTGCTTTCAATTTAAAAAAAAAAGGAACACATCCAACAACAGGGAATGTGTGATAGATTCGAAAGTAATGGGTTATACTTTTAACTTTTGCTTTCTATTACTTAGTCCAAAAGTTTATATCTGCCAAATATGGCAAAACATATATAGCAATTTGTAGAAGATATTAAATACATAGATGTTTAACCATTCCCCAATATGGGATTTTGGTTCAAATAGAAAGCAAATGCTGACAATATTAAATACCACATTTACGCAATATATTTTTTTATGGTATGGAGTAGAAACTATTGATATAAAAGCATGCTTTTCTCATTATGAACATTTATTCTGTTTGTCACAGTGATATTTTAAAGGCTCATAAAAGAAGACTAATACTAAATCATACTATATCATTTGATAAACTTTTGGTCAGATTCAAATAGTTATCACCAGAAAAAGCCATCAGCACAACTTAAACATGAAAGCCAATGATGAATAAGCAAGATTGGCCAGTTTAATCATTCGGATTGCCTGATTCTTCACCTCTTACCCGGTCTGGTGATAAACACATTTTTGAACTGACCAATCAGAATTTGTTATTTCAAATATGTAAACAAACAGATTGTTGATAATTAACATGATTGAATTAGAGACAAGTGTATTTCAAGCACTAGATAACTTATGTCAAAAAAGTTTATTAAATAGGGTCTCAATCACAGCATCCCAAATTAATTTTCTTGACTTTTATAACATAATAAAAGAACCCCATATATTTTTCAGTAATTTATCTATACTCATATCCTTTCATATGCCTTTAAGTCTTCGGCAGTAGATGTGGTCAATGAGGTATTATGGAGCAAGATGTGAATTATTCACAGCTTAGTTATCTATTGTTTATCAAGGGCAACAGTCATGCTACAAAACAGTCATATACTCGTAACAAAGTACCTACAACATTAGTTCACTTGTACATGTATGATGAAAAGAATTGACCATGTGGGTAAATAAGTTTTGCTGCAAGAAGGCATATGAAGAATAGTCTCAGATGGAAAATTTCTCCTATTGTCGTAATGATGGGTTCCACATGAAACTTTTCATAAAATGTTGCCTGCTTTTAATTTCACAAACTCCTGAAATTTAGCATGATGTGGTGTTGATGTTTTCTTGAGTTAATGACTTTATATTAATTTTGGTGTAAAAAGGTATTGGCTAATATGGCGGGTTCAAAAGCTTTTGAAGGACTTACTTTATCTTTGCATTTGACCACTGACATCTTTTCTCCTTCAAATGTCTTTTTCAATTGAAGAAAAAAAAAAAGGGATGTTCAATCAACATGATCCCATTAATCTCTAAAGTGCTGGGGCCCGTTTTACTAAACAACTTACGGAAAATCTTTGCGTAAGTCATAATTGATAAACATGGATAGTATCTTCAATGAAAGTACAGTCAAACTTGTGTTAAGAGGCCAGCCTATGGGACAGAGTAAATTGGCTGTTAAAGACAGGTTGGCTGCTTAACACAAATTGATGTACACTATAAATCTAACAACGGGTCTCTCTGTTGTGGCTGTTTAAGGCAGGTTGGTTGCTTAAAAGGGTGGCTGCTTAACACAAGTTAGACTGTACAATGTTGCAATGTGGCACTTCATTGGAAGCGTCTCGGAGAGACGATTCCAATGATGTGTCACTTTGCAACATTGCTTCGTCCAATATTGAAATAAGAGGAATTGTTGTTTTAGACTTACGGAAATCTTAAGCGTAAACTGTTTAGTAAAACGGTACCCTGGAACCTACTTCATGCTTATGCAAACAGATTAGATCCATGCCAGCTGCCAAATAAATTGGCGGCTGGCCTGTGATCAAACCTGTTTGCTTCTTTGAGTATCTTTCCTCATCAAAATTAAGCAGAACACCCAAGGTTTTGGAAAGCAGAACACACAAAAATCTATTTTTAGAAAATTACTCAGCATTTTAAGGAACTTAATTTATTTCCGGACATAGGACTATGAAACCAGTTCAAAATGAAAGCAACATCAAGCTACAAGAATTAAGCTTAGAATTTGGTATTTTCATTGTAAAACCATTGAAAACCATTGAGCCAAAAGAATTAAGTAGGTTCAATGGTGGATCCTCATCCCATCATTATGTGGATTCTTTCATTCTGCCTGTCAGCGCATACAAGACCTTCAGAAGTTAGTTTTAATATAATTAATTCAAGAAATGAAAACCATTATGTACATTACAAACCAGTTATGGAAACAGATTGGAACGGAAGTTGGGCCCACCTTGACCAGTCTTGTCCATACACTGATGAAGCTGTCCATTTCTGCTCTCTGTTTGCCAATAAGCACGATGAAACTTCATAGCCCTGTCTTCAGAGGTCTTGAAACCCCTTGTTCTTGGTCAGGCTAATGATACCATTAACCGTTTACCAAACCCCAATTTTTCAACTGTCCCAAAATGAAATAGTTTGCAGAAGACATTTCAAAATGTGATGAAATTGCAAAATTATCTACTGATATGGTAAAAAGCATTGTGGGAAAAGGAAAAGTTGCTGGTCACGATGTTTTCCAGAGTCATCTGCAACAAACAGGTGAAGTGTCATTAGTGTTTGGTAATGAGTTAATGCCAGAGCAAAACACCAGCAAAGCGTTGGCTAGTGACCTTTACAGGGAGATTTTACTTTCATTACATTCAAAATTGCTGTCACAAATCCATCAGCAGCTGCTACTTGGCCTTTTTCTTCCTGTTGGATACTTCTTCATAGAGAGCTGTTGATTCTAGGAACACAAGCTGCTTGGTCTCCTTTGCTGATAGAACAAGGTCTGGCTTAATTCAGGGTACAGTCGAACTTGTGTGTTAAAAGGCCAGCTATGGAACTCAGACATTTGGCTGTTTAAGACAGGTTGGCCGCTTAACACAAATTGATGTGCAGCATAAATCCAACAATGAGTCTTTCTGTAGAAGTCGTTTAAGCAGGTATGCTGTTTCAAAGGATGGTTGCTTAACACAAGATGGACCGATTTGAAATTTCTGATGGTAATCTCTGTCTCATAACTGCTGACCAAACCTTTACAGGGAGATTTATCTTTCATTCAAAACTGCTGACAAAAAACCATCATCAGCAGCTACATGGTCTTCTTTGATAACAATCAATTCCACAATCCTTCATCTTAAAGTCCAGCTTCAGAAGAATAAGATTGAGAATTTGTGCATTAAAAGGTTAATTGGAATATAATGGAACAAATGATGGAAATTCCTTATTTGTTTTGTCCTTTCCAATTACCGAAAGCAGTAGACGGGTTTGTTTAATTAGTTTGTTTAATTCAAACACTGAACCAACATATTAACACTTGATCACTTTGAGGATCGGAAAACTATTGATTGACTGAAACCTCAAGTAATATTCAAGCTAATCTTTTCAGCAGATAATCAAAGAAAATGGTGAAAAAAAGGTGTCTTTAACTTGTTTTGGCTAAGAAAAGTGAAACTCTCCTTTTGATTTTTTTTCAATTTCCTGATTTCAAAATGATCCAAGTTATTTGTCATGAAAATTAAGCTATGAAAAATCCACCAGTCCTTTCAAATTGGAACTGTTACATAATTCATATGAGGTGATTGGTGAATATTTTATTAAAGTTTGTTCAGGATGAATAATTTATTGGGAAAGGGCAATTTATAACATTAATTTTCTATTTTTGTCTGTATTTTTTTTAAGCTAGATTCCAAATAACATTGTTTTGTTGTCCCTTGTAAAAGGTGTTGTCAGACAAAACTGAAATATAAATGAAAAAAGTATTGAAAGTTATCTCTCCTTTAGTAGGAAATCATTGTTGATTAAAGGAGAAATTCTTATAGAACTTTTCTCCTGTTCAATTTATTGATTTATTCATAATACTCCATATGATGATTTTTTTTCAGTGCCATTTTACACATAAACTGCCGACAGCAAAGAAAAACAACGCATGAAAGAATTACTAGTATAATATAGTCATGATTTTCTTAGAGACCATGGTGAAAAAAGAATCAATTGCTCAATTAAAGTAGCAGAAGTTTTAAAGTGAAGTATTATATTGTGTGTTAAAAGTCATCTGCACTATTCCCAGAGTTGTTTGATTAAGGTTCTTTATCATTTGAAAACTAATTGGACAGAAAATTCCATATATAGAAAATGGGTTAAACGTCATTGAGTAAAAATCGTTATGATACAACTCAAGCAATTTGTTGGTGTGGGAGTATTTGTTTATCCTTTTTGTCGGTGTGGGAGTATTTGTTTATCCATTTTGTTGGTATGGGAGTGTTTGTTTATCCTTTTTGTTGGTGTGGGAGTATTTGTTTATCCATTTTGTTGGTGTGGGAGTGTTTGTTTATCCATTTTGTTGGTGTGGGAGTGTTTGTTTATCCATTTTGTTGGTGTGGGAGTGTTTGTTTATCCATTTTGTTGGTATGGGAGTGTTTGTTTATCCATTTTGTTGGTGTGGGAGTATTTGTTTATCCTTTTTGTTGGTGTGGGAGTATTTGTTTATCCATTTTGTTGGTGTGGGAGTATTTGTTTATCCTTTTTGTTGGTGTGGGAGTGTTTGTTTATCCATTTTGTTGGTGTGGGAGTGTTTGTTTATCCATTTTGTTGGTGTGGGAGTATTTGTTTTTCCATTTTGTTGGTGTGGGAGTGTTTGTTTATCCATTTTGTTGGTGTGGGAGTGTTTGTTTATCCATTTTGTTGGTGTAGGAGTGTTTGTTTATCCTGCTACTTGACAGTCGATGGATTTTATGGTTGGACTCCTTAGACATGTTCTTTGAGAACCGACCTTTTGGAAACAATATGATCCCTCTTTGCAATGGCTCAAATCCCTTTGACAGCATTGGGATGTTCATGAGATGTTATCTCCATGGCAATGGTTCTCACAACTTGATTATAGCTTCTAGCAGTTAACGCTTTACTTAACCTCAAATTATCAACTGTCCCAAATTGGAAGAGTTTGCAGACGACATTTCAAAATGTGATGAAATTTAAAAAAAATCTTTTGTTAGGGCTGAAAACATTGTAGGAAAAGGAGAAATTGCTTGTTATAAACAATTTTTCCTTTTCCCACAATGCTTTCCAGAGTCGTCTGCAACAGGCTGAGCAAATATCATTATCTGTTTGGTAATGGATTAAGATAGGGGTCTTCTTCTATCTTTGAATGGCCAGGTATAGCAATATAACTTTAACAAGGTTGACACAATGGTAGAACCCTAGCAAATAAACAAACAGTACTAGGCTAGGCAATAGCACAGGGACTAATGTTGTTGGACACATCTTAATTACCAATATGTATTGATAATTTAGGTATGTTAAACGACATTCGTCCCTTTGGGAAATAGCACAAGGACATCCCACAATGAAAGAATTGTCAGTAAGACAAGATGTCAGTGCAATACTATAGTATTTTGTACTTCACATTTGTGAATGGGCAATCAATCTCAAATCCTCAATAGTACACACTTTGTGCATGTGAAACAAGTTAACCGTTAGAATTCTGGGTAATTTTCTAAAAATAGATTTTTGTGTCATTTTCTTTCAAAAACCTTCAATATCTACTTAATTTTGATGAGGTAAGATACTCAGAGTAGCAAACAGGTAAGATCACAGGCCAGCCGCCAATTAACTTGGTGGCTGGCCTGGATCCAACCTATTTGCATAAGTATTAAGTCAGTTCCAGCACAGGGTTAAAGCTCCTCTGTTTATGATGATCGTCTATGCTTCAGTGTGGGATTACAATGCAGTGATAAGGTGCTCTAACAAACAAATAGAAAAAGCCTCACAGCCATATCATCATTATCTCTGTTAATGGGCTCTATGCTTCGATAGACCTTATTACAGACTCCATATTTCCCCAAAGCAATGGTGATACCAATTTGGCTTGTTTTTCAGGAGTTTCCTTGCACACTTAGGGACTATCCTTACCTTGTTATAAGGCAACAAAATGTCTCAAGTTTAAGTTTCATGTTAAATCTATGAACTCTTATAGAATTTGGTTTCCATTTGGGACTTAAGCGTTGAGTTAGATTGAAAGATTGAGCAGTATGAAATTGTAGCCAAAGAAATTAAGCTTTCACTGTGAAGTTTGGAAGAAGACCAAGATTGTGACAAATTGAAAAATTGCTGAATAATCTCAATTTGTTTCATTTCTATTCTTGATTCTTGCTTTGTCTTCAGGTGCTTTTAAATGTGTTTATAGGCATGAAAGTGTTGAGGAGTGGTGAAAAGAGGACATGACTTTATTACCAAAGAAAACCAATTCCAAAATCCTGAAATCTGATAACTCTCTCATTTTCTTGCAGCGATTGACAAAAAACTCTCACTTAATCCTTGAAATATTTTGTTTTAATAGTGTTTTAACTCATTTCCTTATAAGGAATCTTAAGAAAAGTTTAGTTTACAACACCATCAAAATGATGGCGATGATAGGAGAGGCAGCACAAAACAATTTATGATATCTAACCCATTACTAAACAATAATGACATTTGACCAGTTTGTTGCAGACATCTCTAGAAAACATTGTGAGAAAATGAGAAATTGCTCTTAACAAGCATTTTTTCCTTAATTCAGAATATTTTCTGTCCTATCAGAAGATTATTTTTTAATTTCATCACATTTTGAAATTTCATCTGCAATTAAACTCTTTGAATTTGGGACAGTTAAATATTTGCGTTTGGTAAAGGGTTAAGAGAAATAAGAGGATAAATGATCATTCTGTGTGATGATTCCTTTTCAATGATTGTATTTTAATGACATGGATAGACAGGTCATATGGTTACTAAAAAGACTCTCTTAGTTTTCCAAAATTGTAAGAGATTGTGCATGACATTCAAAATAAATACATGTATGTGAGTTCATTCTGATGAGGTACTAATTTTATAAATAATAAAGAGGGAAGCATTGCTGATATGCCTATTAACCATTTCCCCACAATGTTTTTATGAGGTTTACAAGAGTTTAGTAGAATGTCAACTTAGACCTCGGTAGATCAGGTTTGGCAATGTTGATTCCAAGAGAATAGCGATTAATTGCCAGTTTATTGAATAACAGGCTTGCAATTTAATGCCCATTTATGGTGCTCTAATTCCTCTTCTGTAATCTACTTGACCACTTGTTAGCCATGAACATGATGTCTGGAACAAACTGGTAACACAATTGGTCACTATTCCCCTTGGACAGCAACCCTAGACCCGGCGTAATTGGCTGCAGACGTCACAAGATAATTCTTCGATATAGGAATCTGTGATTGGTCCATGCTGAACACACTAGCAGAAGACATTTTTGTTATGATGTCGGGCAGAAAGCATTGTGACAAAAGTATAAATTGCTTGTTGCAACTTTTCTTTTCACAGGGGTATCTACTTATGTAGTCTTTTGCAGCATATGTTGCAAAATGAAGTATTATTGTGTAAGGGACAAATATATGGAAGTGTTAGTAAATGTCAATGGAAAAAGTTGAAATAATGTAAAGTAGTAATACACTGACAACATTATGACAAACAAAGATTATATTCAGGAAAGGAAAGGAGTATTAACTCTTTGCCCCACACTGTTTTCATATGGTTTGCAAGCGGCACTGTTTAGTAAAGTATTAAAGACCTTGGTAGATCAATTTTGGCAATGTTGATTCCAAGAGAATAGCGATTAATTGCCAGTTTATTGAATAACACTCTCGCAATTTAATGCCCATTTATGGTGCTCTAATTCCTCTTCTGTAATCTACTTGACCACTTGTTAGCCATGAACATGATGTCTGGAACAAACTGGTAACACAATTGGTCACTATTCCCCCTTAGACAGCAACCCTAGACCCGGCGTAATTGGTTGCAGACGTCACAAGATAATTCTTCGATATAGGAATCTGTGATTGGTCCATGCTGAACACACTAGCAGAAGACATTTTTGTTATGATGTCGGGCAGAAAGCATTGTGACAAAAGTATAAATTGCTTGTTGCAACTTTTCTTTTCACAGGGGTATCTACTTATGTAGTCTTTTGCAGCATATGTTGCAAAATGAAGTATTATTGTGTAAGGGACAAATATATGGAAGTGTTAGTAAATGTCAATGGAAAAAGTTGAAATAATGTAAAGTAGTAATACACTGACAACATTATGACAAACAAAGATTATATTCAGGAAAGGAAAGGAGTATTAACTCTTTGCCCCACACTGTTTTCATATGGTTTGCAAGCGGCACTGTTTAGTAAAGTATTAAAGACCTTGGTAGATCAATTTTGGCAATGTTGATTCCAAGAGAATAGCGATTAATTGCCAGTTTATTGAATGACACTCTCGCAATTTAATGCCCATTTATGGTGCTCTAATTCCTCTTCTGTAATCTACTTGACCACTTGTTAGCCATGAACATGATGTCTGGAACAAACTGGTAACACAATTGGTCACTATTCCCCATGGACAGCAACCCTAGACCCGGCGTAATTGGCCGCAGACGTCACTAGATTAATCCCCTTAATCTGTGATTGGTCCATACTGAAAAAAGTACCAGACTACATTTTTATTATGATGTAAGGCAGAAAGCATTGTGACAAAAGTATAAATTGCTTTTTGGTTGCAACTGGGTTTTTTTCACAGGGGTATCTACACATGTAGTCTTCTGCAACATATGCTGCAAAATGAAGTATTATTGAGTAAGAGACAAATATATGGAAGTGTTAGTAAATTTCCATGGAAGAATGTTGTAAATGTTGTATACTTATATATTGACACTATTATAACAAAAAAAGATATGTTCAGGCTTGGAAATGTTACTTAGAAATTGGTTGCTTTTAGTAAAGGGCTAGTCTTTATTTCCTTTGCTTATTTGGTGCATTGTGAAAGCATATGTCTCCATATAAACAGACCTAAAAGGTATCACTAACTTTGTGGTATGTGGAAGGAAGGATTGTGATAAAAGGAGGAATTGCACATCCTCCATTGTCATAATGATCAATTAATACTATTCTGAAGGTGCCTTAAAACGAATTTATATGAAGGAAAGTTTTAACCTAACAATCGGCCTGTCACTTTAGTCTTGGTGTGGAAATGAGCTGTCTGTTTGTGGCTGAAAATGACAATTTGCATCTAATCCCTTTTTCCTCATAACATGGCCACATTATTTTCGAAAATCATAATTGGCAACTTGACAACCAGACAAAGGCAAAAATAGCTTGAAACAAATGATCAGTTTTGCACCTTTGTCACAATGTTTTCTGCAATAGATTACTAATTATTCTTTCCTAAAGTAAGCCTCTAGATCTGGCACATATAATATACAATGTATATGCAATATCATACATTTATGAGTAATAACACAATGATGAGGTCAAAATTCAATGTATTGTGTTTAATGCCATTCAACCTTTTTCAGTTATATAACAGCTTTCCTTGATCAACCAGTACTAGGCTAGGGCTCTTAAGTGACTTGGCAAAGGTCACTCCCACGAAAAGAGAGGTGTCAGTGGGGCTCAAGCCCGGGACCCTAAAGTTCTAAGTCCGCTACCCTAACCACATGGCCACGCAGGACCCAGTATCAAAACTTAAACATTAGAAGATGAAAGTATGAAAAATAACTAAACTATTGACAGCGTTCAAAACTTTTTTTTAAGTGGCAAAAGCTCAAGTTGAGGGAAAGATTTCATGGAGAAATCTTTATAGTCAGTGGCCCTTTTGAATGGTTATCATTTGTCAAGATTCTCAAACGGCTACTGAGTACTAGTGTTAAAACTATGCAAGGTCAGGATCTTATTCTTTCATTCAGTCAATAGTCACAAAGGAATCTCACTCTGGTATGAAGTAGAGCAATAAGGTAAATTCTTTACTTCTATTTTTCTTTTTTATGCTACAGAAATCATCTCACTTTGGTATGAAGGACTTGTAAATTCAATTAAAGGTAAATTCTTTTTTTCTTATTGTTACAGAAGTCCTTTATCAAAAAGCCATTTGGTTCAGTTCCCAATAAACCTACATGTATTAAGCCCTTCTCATTTAGAACAGTCAGTTTGATGCATGTTTGCAGTCCACAGCACTTGATGAAACAATGTGGCACAGCACTTGATGAAACAATGTGGGAAATGGAAAGTCTTCTTGATCATCAACAAAAGTGTGTAACAAGATAATGGTTTCCTTATACTATTATCTTGAAGAAATTTTCAACCATACTTGATTCAAAATCCAAATTTAAGTTCTATATAAGACATCCCAACTTATAACTACTTTAAAAGAAAGTCTGATGAACTGTTGAAACAAAAGAAGTTGCTCATTTTGAGCATTTCCTTTGTCACAATAGATTCTTCTAGATATACAAAGGAAAATGTATTTTCATACTTTGATATTGTCGTCTGCTTTTAATTTGAGCAAGTTTAACGCTTTAGATTGGATACTGTATTTCGATACTTTAATATTGTAGCCTGATATTGCTTTCAATCTGAATGGGTCAAACACTTGAGATGGCCAAGTTTATCTGTTCAAAAGTAATTTCCGAGAAATATTGATAGGTCTCGGACCTGGTTGGCACTCCATCATAGTGAATCAATACGTGCGGCGGGGAGTAGCGCTAATCAAGCTCTGATTGAAGCCATTAGCGGGCAATCTACGTGAAACACCGTGTCTTTAGCTATCATTATCGTCATGAAAGATGTTCATACACAGAGGGAAAAAAGTGTGATAATGAAAAACTTGTACAGGAAATCTCTAACACTATTTGTGACAAATCAATTTTGTATTAGTGTGAGGTACCTTTATATGGGTTTTTACCCTTACCCAATTACCGCTGATGGAACATTATAAATGACTTAAAAAAAAAAAATATCAGCAGATGAAAATGGTTTTGGTTTTGAGAAATGGTGTTTGTATATATAGAATGAAAAGAAGTCCTTGTGACAAAAGGAGAAATTAAATGTTCCTTTTCTGTTGGTTGATTTAGTTGATTTCCTCTGAAGCAGAATGTAATAAATGAATCTTTTTCAAAATTAGGCACAATTACAGCAGACGACTTTCAAAAAGCATTGTTGCAAAAGGATAAATTGCTTGTCGCAAGCAAGTCATGTGGGTGACATTGGTGCGGTGGTAGAGCATCGGGCTATTGTACCCAGGGTCCCAGGTTCGAATCCCAGTAAGGCGAGGTGAAAATTTCCTGGACTAACCCACAAACTGGTGTGATTACTGGTTTAGTATCCAGGAAGCAGTCATCAAGAGTGTCTCTGAACAAGCTTTAAGCTTCAATCACAATCAATGAAAAACAAATATGGTAAAAAAAACCAATGTGATAAATGCTTAAAAAGGCAATGTCAAGAACACAGCTAATCTTTCTTACTCAGCTGACCGCTATAACTGTACATAAGTATAAGTAAGGGTATAAGTTTGAATACGAAATTGTAATTTTGTGAGAACACAGCTCAGGTATGCTTGCTTTTAAATAGATAATTTGTCAAATCATTACAGCCCCTACAACTAAGACCTTTCTTCTCAGGATCTTTTGTGTGTGAGGTGTATAGTATAATTAAACTTTACAGAATTATTATTTGGAAATGTTGGTTGTTAGACCTTAAGGTAAGGCCTGCCTAATAGAGAGAAGTCAGAATAACAAAAGTAAGATAAAACAGAACACATTGTCATTTAAAATCAAGTTTCATAATATAAGAATATTTTCTGGATTGGAATTTTTGTTTGCCAATTTCATTTTTGTTTGCCAATTTCTTTCATGTAGTTTAAATTTTAATTTCAGTGTGAAAATTGAAAATAAAGGGAAGGTAAGTGATATGAAATAAATAACAAAGACATTGATATTCATTTTGTAAATATATATTCAAAATCAGACAAATTAAGAAAATTGGCGCGGTGATTGCCTTTGAAATGATAAATATTTCATGAATTGCATTTCCATTTATTCTTTAACCAAAGCAATTACCAGTTATCCAGTACTATAACCCTTTAATAAAAACAAAATTTTCGATTGTCCCGAATTCAAAAATTTTGCATATGACATTTAAAAACTTGATGAACTTGAAAAATAATCTTGTAATGGGGTAAAACACATTGTGGGAAAAGGAGAACTTGCTCCTTAAGAGCAATTCCTCTTTTTCCCACAATGTTTCCCAGAGTCTTCTGCAACAAACAGGTCAAATGTCGTTATTGTTTGGTGAAGGGTTAAGTTAAACTCCTAGGAATGAATTTAGTAAAGCAATGCCCTGGTTGCTAGATAGAACCACACTGGATATCAAGGGTTAAAAGATCGAAGAAAAAATAACTGGAAGGAAGAATTATCTTGATCTTTCCTTCTATAGCTGTCCTCTGGTACAGAGGACTCATGACGCTAGAATCAGACAAGTTTTAGAAATATTCTGACAACAGAAATATTTGTTCACCCTTGGCAGATTCTTATTTTGTCGGAATGCTTTAATGTCTATCAATCAACAGTTAAATTTTTCGATGATAATACTTCTCTGTTAAAGGATTGATTTAAATGACTTCTGCTGTAATAAACTTTGCACAGGAAGAGGGTTAAATCTTCTCCCTGTTACAAATAGTTTTCAAAACTTAGAAACAGCTCAAATTCAAAATATGGGAAAACCCCCATGAAATTATCATGTTTGATTTGAGAATCAAACAAGACAAAAAATGTAATACTTTAGAAATATAAAAGCAAATCCTATTTTCTATGGTAATGGTGTTACGAGGGATGGCCGTCTGCTGCAGATGTGACTATGAATGGCGTCTGTATTAGGGAAATGGTTGAAATAGCCCAATAAAGCATTGCATGATGTATTTTCTGATTTAATTTGTGGGCCAAATTGCTGGCTATAACCATATAGCCCATTGCGATTGCTGGTTTGGATGTATTGATCTGAAACATTGAGTCGGTCTTTTTCTCAGTTAGTCCATTTCCTCACAAACCCGGATTTTGTGGCAATTTCGAATTAAATGTAACAGCAGACGACATTTATAAATATGAAAAGTATCATTTATCATGTGACCTTTGGAAAAAAATATTGTGTCAAAGGGATAAATTGCTCAATTTGAGCAATTTATCCTTTTGTCACAGTGGTTTCTTAGGACTTCTGAGTCATTTTCAGCTGACAACAAAAAACTGATGTTTTATATAGTAACAAAAAGAATTCTTATTCAAAGGAATCCTCTTTTGATAAGCATTTAATTAGGTCATCATGACATAAAGAATATTTTCTCATATTGAAACAAAATTCTCTTCCGATATGTCATCTTCATGAAAGGTTTTTATAACAGTTTGTTGAATGTAAAGTGTTTTTTACTTTCTCTTTCAATGTTTGCAATGCATTTTGAGGATATAAAAATGACATTAACTTGAGCCAAATGTTATATTTGAGCCACTGTCTGTTCCAAGCCATTTTCAGCCATTTATGTCATTTAGTTATGATTATAGACAAGACCTAGGATTCGATGCAAGTTTTATAGGGAGTTCTCTATAAAAAAAATGGACGGCCCACTATGCATTGATTCCTTTAGATGGCATTAGAATTGCTAGACCGCTTCAGTGAAGGAAGAAGAGCTTTATGCCAAATAGTTTTGGGAACAATCATGTAAAATCTTGCAACCATGATTGATGGTATGTGTCAAGAGGTTGCCATGATTACATAGAATAATGTTATGCAAGTCCAGTTTTGTCTTGTTTCCGGCTGAGAGACGTGGTTGTCTGCCAACAATACAATATGAGGGAGGCCTGGGAGGTTATTGTATATAAGGCAGGGTCTTAATTTATACCGAGAGGGACATGTCTCCAAAAACCACAAGATCTGTCAATCTGAACTCATTGGCCAATTAAAACACCTCCGACATAACATGGAACCGTCAATCTGAACTCATCGGCCAATAAAAACACCTCCGACATAACATGGAAGATACCATATTTCTGCTTACAAGACTACTTTCATTTGACTTAAGTTGTCAAACGAAAATTTCAAATGCAATATCTTAACACGAGGTTAAATGCAATACTATAGTAAGTGCTTCATGTTTATGAAGCACTTACTATAGTCTTGCATTGAACCCTTGAACAGTCATCTTATTTGATTAAGGAATCAAAAAAATATCACAACTCATAGTTTTTTAGTTATGAATAATCTATAAAAAATAATGGCTTTAAATGATATTCAACTCTTTCATACACAATGAACTACTTAATGTGGATGGTGATAGGAAATAAGTTATGGCGGGACATTTAACACAGATTTTTTAACCTCACACTGATATACTAGGTGCATCTCTCAGGGCATGGAAATACCCGAGTAGTTACAATTGCGTTAGGTCTGGGCCAACCAGGTGTCACTGCCAAAATAAGATAAGATTAAGAAAGACATGGTTGCTTAAAAAATGGCATGATCCTAATTACTCAACTGTTCAATCAAAGACATGCTTAGTTGGTCATCATTTCACTACAACTACCATGGTTGTGAAGTAGTCGGGTGTACACATGCACACATTGTGAGGTCAAGGTCGCAAATCTTAAGATAACATTATGATTGGGAAAGCCAATCATACTTGTTGCATTCCTTTTAACTGTTATTAAACACCAAATTCTCGACTGTCCGATATTGAAAGAGTTTGCAGACGACATTTCCAAATATGATGAATTTGAAGAACAATGATCTGATACGACAGAAAAAATTGTGGTTTAACGATAATAGTGTTTATGTATAAATACTACTTCTACAGTCTCGCTTTGGAAGCCAGCTTTTATGGTGATTTGGTAGAGTGGTTGGCTTTCTCTCAAAGTTAAGCAATGTACTAAGTGGTAAATACCTGGATGGGTGACCCACGATGGCTTTACTTCGAGAGGGACCTGATACACGTTACAAAATTGATGGCAGTGTTGGGATTTGGTTTGATATCACCATCATTCCCGTACCCTTTATTGTTCGTCGCATGTTCTCGATCCTTGTTTATGCTATGTAGCAGTGTTAATAGTGGCAGTAGTACTTACTTGAATTGTAAAAAGTCGGTTGACTGCTCGTGTATGTCTTTGTGACATTTGCGACTTCGGGACAAAGTCAAGAGAAAGGTGGGAAAATGTGACAGTAATAGGGTTTATGTATAAATACTACTTCTACAGTCTCGCTGTGGAAGTCGGCTTTTATGGGTGATTCGGTAGAGTGGTTGGCTTTCTCTCGAAGTTAAGCAACGTACTGAGTGGTTAGTGCCTGGTTGGATGACCCTCGATGACTTTACTCCGAGAGGGACCCGATACACGTTAAAGTGGGAATGGGAGAAATTTTTCATTAAGAGCAATTTCTCCATTTCCCAAATTTTTTTCAAGATTAGTCTGTAACAAACTGTCAAATGTCGTTAATGTTTGGTAATGGGTTAAAATATAGAAGTGTTAACTGTCTCTATTATTAACATATTATTAAAAAAAGCATGTTGAAAAAGTATTCAAAACCCATATAAACATACAAACTAAAACTAAATCATCCAATAAAGACTGTATAATCAATAATTTATAAGTATTGAAAGCATTGTTAACAACAGAGAAACAAAAAGCAAAAGCAGACAACAAAAGATAGCACAAACACATAAAAGAATGTTTTTTACGACATTTTCAATAAACCTTTGTGATAAAAGGATGGATTGCTCAGTGGGAGTAATTTATCCTATTGCAACAATGGTTTTGAAAATTGGCCTTCTGCAGCGAATGGTTCAAAGCAAGATGTTATAGAGTAAGGAATTTAAAGCAAGCTATATATCTATTTTTTTCTTTCAGATAGTCTAGCAGGGAACCACACTTTTTTAACCATAAACCACGATGGCTGTCCACATTCCGGGTCTGATTTCCATCATTGTATTCTACTTGTTGATCCTTCTGGTGGGATTATGGGCGGGCAGGAAATCCAAACAGTTGGGTAAAGATGCCAACTCTGAGAATGTGATGTTGGCCGGGCGGAATATCGGACTGCTGGTCGGTGTCTTCACCATGACAGGTAAATTTTGAAAAGTACAGACAATTGAAGCAGAGAATGATTTGATCCCCACTTATAGCAAGTTAATTGTTTTGAATTGTTCTTATCCAGGGCACCATTATTTAGCCTAGCACGGGTAAATTGACCATTTTATAAAGTTATAATGAGCAGAGTGACATAAGAAGAATTAGTTCATCATTGGTTTTTTTGTCATATTGATAATCAATCAAATGCTATTGAAAACTATTAGGAAAGAAAAAAATTTATTTAAAACATTGAAATGGGCTTAGCTTGACACTTTCTTTCATGACCCTATACTTGGAATAAGGAACCTGCAGTAGGAAACCTCAGAAACAAGTTTGTTTAGAGGAAAAATTGCTCACAGTGACCAACTTTTCTTTGTCACAACTGATTTTATCAATTTCACAAAGATGATATTTTTTCATTCTCTATGGTTGTCGTCTGCTGTTGCTTTCAATTTTGACCAGTACCAAAATCTTAGTTCATGTTAGTACCCTTTAGATGTCAAAAAGCTGTTCATAAGCAGTTATCGCTTCAGTACAAAATTAATGGAAGTTTAAAATTTGTTTCGAAAATTTGTTTTGAAAATCTTGTTTAAAGAGATGATACCTAGATAGATATTTTTGGACTAGGGGTGCGTCAGCACCTTAGTCCATTGAATTTACATACCACTTTTTGAGGGATGGTACTTTATTTATACACAAACAGCAGTCTGACCCCAATTACTCATTAAACATCCGCCTTCACTGTGCGGACTAATACCTTCTTGGAACTAGGAATGTAGTCAGAATTTACTCGCTTTGTTTTGCTCTATATATATTATTATAAATGTTTCCTCATGGGAAATCGTAGACTGTCCAGATGTTTGAAAAAAGGACTATCGTTCAGTCTCTGTTCACAGAAATAATGATTATAGTAATGGTGGTGAAAGGAGCAGCTGTTTTCCTCGAAATGTTGCCCAAAGAAATTTTCAAATGTATCCTCAATCATCTTGCTTTAAACGCACCTTAGTCCTTCGGCGCTATCAGCGCTTTGATTATATGTGGCTTCTTCTATCATGGTAAGAAAGGAATTCAGAATGTGTAAATGTGCTGTTACTTATGAATGGTCTACAATAGCTTTCCATCCACTTAGATCACTTTAAATAACACCAACAGCAGGTATTGGTCATAAACAATTAAATGTTTTATTAAGTTGAAATCTGCTCTCGGTTTATCAAAATTTCTTTACCCATATTTATTAGTAAGCTATTACTTTTCAACATAATATGGGCCACGTCACGGGAAAAGGGGCACTCGGACATAGCAAACAGTGTAGCCCAAGACCAGCCACCACGTCACTGACGTGGCGGCTGGTCTGGGGTTACACTGTTTGCCATCTTAGAGAACATCAAGTTCTACCTTTAAATAAATACAAATGATAACTGTCGTGACTAGATGCTGGAATAATAGCGCTAAGAAAGAGCTGAGGCAGTGGTTTTTATTTATGTCCCAGTGTCCCTTTTCGCGTGACGCGGCCCATATGTATGTTATTTGAGATTTTGTAAGAATGTCATTGTGACCAACAGAGAAATTGTAATGATTTGAAGAATGTCTGCTTTTTTCACAATTATTTGTTGTATTGTCTGCAATGGATGCTTTAAAACAGGCTCATTAATCATGAAAGAAAAGGGTTACTCGGTAATCACATTTTCCCTGAAATATCAAAACTGATTTCCAAAAATAGCCTGCAAATCACCCAATGTCTATATAAATTGCTATTTCCCAACAGTTTCTGTAACCTTTTTATATTTCTTCTCTAAAGCCTATGTTTTTTATACTAATTAGAAGCTTCTCACCCGAAACAATTCTTACGAATACTAACCACATAGAATTTGCTGAATACTATGTAAAACATGAATGCATGAATTGAATCTCTTGCACCCTTTTATCAAGACCAATGGAAGCATATTGCATTAAAATTTGTATGTTGTTTTTCTATATGATTCATATTTGAACACCAACATCCAAAAACATGCAGTATTTTCCTATAATTCATATTGATCTGTGGTAACAGAGTGGGTTTACGGGGACGGCCTCTAATTTCCCAGCGGAATCCAAACAGTCCAATGAAACCACACAGATTTACGTAAATGGCGCAAATCAGTGGTTATCAGATACATTTTGCATGGAAAAGATGAAGAGGGCAGACAATTGAATTAATTCTCTGTGTACCCCATACATGAGAAGATTCTTAAATGCATTCTCACAATGTTTTTTCACAATTGTCATCTAATGATGCCTTCAATTGTTATTTTTGAAGGTACCTTTCCTGAGGGACATATTAAACCTTTTTTTTTTTTTATATAGGACCTTTATTATACCAGGTGCTGCAGTGATATTGATCAGAAACTGCTGAGACAACATGAGAAAGTGCTCAAATGAGTAATTTCTTTTCTAGTCACAATGATTTCCTTTCAGTTTGAGCTAGAAAATATCGTATTTCAAGAATTTATGTTTGTCTTCTGATTTGGCTTTCAATTTGGTCATAAACATCTGCTGATGGCTTTACTTTGGATTATATTACACAGTGTCTAAAGGGTACTTATGAATCTTTTCATTGATATTGCCATCTTGACACTGCAGAAGATTAAAGAAACCTCTTTGACAATACATGTATAAGCGATCTCTTCATTTCTTACAACTTTTCCCTACCAATTCAAAAGAGAAAATCTTATCTTTCAAGATTTATGATTGCCATCTGTTTTTGCATTCAATCTGGATTAGTCAAAGAATCCAATACGACCCATTTTCTTATTTCAGCTACTTGGGTTGGTGGTGGGTTTATTAATGGAACAGCGGAGGTTATCGTTAGAGATGGGTTTGTGTGGTGCCAGGCCCCATTTGGATATGCAGCTTCACTGATTGTTGGTAGGTAACAAAATAAAACCCTCATTTTTTCCCTACCTGCTAACTGGTTATAGGTACAACTTACCTAACAGCCATATGCAGCAATGCTACATTTAAACAGTTACATGTTTGGCATTTCCTCACCAAAAGTTGCACAGTATTTTTATCAAATGACTACTACATGTACTTCTCTACATTGACACAGTTGTTCAGAGGTTGGGGAAGAATAAAACATGTTGTTTTGACCTAATTGAATGTCAGCAAGGTTGTTGGCCAAGCAAGGGTATGAACCCTGGTACCCCTGTTTACCAAGTCAGACTCAAAGCTTACAGAGCTATTTAGGTTCGACCTTCTTAAAAACAACTCAAGGACAGAGATAATTAATGACTCTATCCTTAAGCACAATAAATGTACTGATGGTAAGTGCTGGTTTAATGTAAAAGCATCTCACATACTTAATTATGGACTTAATTGAGGCCTTTTGGCAAGATTAAGATAGCTCTAGATCAGTCCTTAGATGTAGGTTGTGAAAGTGTCCATCTATCAAACAGTTTTGGGGTTTTGCAGCTCTGCTATAGATGGTTCTTGATTCGACTATGGGAAAGAGATTGTTATATGAGCAATTGCTATTATTCTCAACAATGATTTTCATCCTCCCATAATTAATTTTTTTTATCCAATTTTCATCTGGTTTTTTTTTCCGAATTTAGGAATTCAGACTTATCATTTATTCCAACCTATCTCATTGTTAAGCTTCAGCTGCAGAATTCTTTTAAAAACAAATGTGGCAAAAGGATGAATTGATCCATATGGGCAATTTGTTTTGTTTCATCAAAATGGTTCCTACCATCAGCTTTGATAAGGAAATATTGTTTTGATATTGTTTTGTAAGCTGCTGTTTTTCACAGTTTGTTATAGTTACAAAATCCATTATGATGGAATATATTAAGATTTAATTCTATTTCACAGGTGGATTTTTCTTTGCGAAGAAGATGAGGTCGCAGGGCTATGTGACCATGTTGGATCCATTCTCTCAGAAGTATGGGGAACGTATGGGCGGTCTACTCTACATACCGGCCCTCTTTGGTGAGGTGTTCTGGTCAGCTGCCATTCTAGCTGCCTTAGGTAATACTATATTTCATTCCTTACAGCTTAGCCCTTTACCAAATTTTCAACTGTTCCCAAACTGAAAGAGTTTGCAGTCTATATTACAAAATGTAAAAATTATCTTCTAATAGAGCAGAAAACATTGTGGGAAAAAAAGAAATTGCTCATTAAGAGCGATTCCTCCTTTTCCAACATTATTTTCCAAAGTCGTCTGCAACAAACTGGTCAAATATTGTTATTGTTTTGAAATTGGCTAATTGACTTTAATTATCATTATTCCATGTTTTTACAGGTGCTACCTTGTCAGTTATCCTAGAGCTGGACACACATGTTTCCATCATTGTATCGTCGTGTATCGCAGTTTTCTACACACTGTTTGGCGGTCTGTACTCCGTTGCCTACACGGATGTGGCCCAGCTTATATGCATCTTCATTGGTCTCGTAAGCATCTTTTTTTTTCCTTTCTTTCACATAATTTATTTTTGTAGCTTATGCATACAGATTCCCAATGAGACATAATTATTCTGCTGCAAACAACTTTAGAGACCATTAGGACAACAAGGAGACGTTAATTTACATGAGAACATTTCTGTTGTTTGTCACAATGCTTTCTATGGTATCAGATGGAAAGTACATTTTTTACACTTTCTTTCTTCTATTAATTCACAGTGATAAATCTCGAGGATTGAATTACATGCTTTAGAGATGTTGTTTGCGTTTGCTATCAAATTGAACCTTTCTCAAATGTTCATGTGTGGACTGTATTACTGGCCTGAGTAGCTTACTATACCAAAACTGTTTAGTAGTCTAGGGGACTCAAGGTCAAAATTTACATATACCGTAGTTCAACAAACTTTTCTTTCAAAAAATGTGGCACAAAACCATTTTGACAAAAGAAAATAGTTGGGGTTTTTTTTGCATTTAGAAATTGTTCCTTTTGTCACAGCTCTGCTCATTGAAAAAGAAAATAATTGTGTTTATCCTTATTTGAAATATGACGCATCAAATAAAGACCAATAATTGATTGGATCCAAAATTAAGTTTTTCTTTATGGTTGAATATCACATCATTGTTATGCAAGGACATTTCTTTATGGTGGTCAATGGAATCCTTTTATCATAAAATTGAAAAGAAATGCATACTCTCACCAATATAGTTACTTAAATCGTCTAATGCAAGTGTTTAAATACAAGTTTATATAAGGTAATGTGTTACCTTAAATTTCATTTCAGTGGCTATCAATTCCATTTGCATTTACGCATGAAGCTGTAGGAAGTATTGTGACACCGAATGCAACGGCAGAATGGGTAAAGGAGCTGGATCCCAAGTACTCTGGAATTTACATTGACAGCTATCTCTTACTTATATTCGGCGGGGTACCATGGCAGGTGAGCGGTTAATTGATTGACTAATTGGATGTTTCTTATTATGATATTTCATGCAAATCTTGTCAACCAGTACACAGGGATTTGTAGTTAAGTTCTTTGGGGATAATGGCTATATGTAGCCATTATCCCCAAAGAATCCTAACTACGAATCCCTGTGACTCAACACACCTATCCATGATCCTGTTATTTCCTCATTATTGGTCGAAACTAATTGATCGTACACCAATTGTAACAGAAGCTTGAAGTTTATTAGATTTTTTTTCGATGACTACTTCCTGAATATCTAACCAGTTATCGTGCCGAATTGTGTGTTAGTCCCGTTATTTTAACTTTGCTTCTTACAGGGTTCAAACCCTGGACCTTTGGTAACAGAGGCTGATGTTCTATAATTGCAACACTGTCCCCCAGGTCAGTCTTTACAAGGACTGGACTCCATTCTTTTAGAGCCACTGATTTTTTTCCCAAGTGAACACAATTGCCCAGTTGTACAATCATATTGAAATGACTTCATTATAAAAGTAATAAAGAATATTCTTTGCAGAAGTGTGTCACTATTTTGTTACTTCTTTAATTGTTTTTTATGTTCTTTAAAACATAAAAAAGTTTAAGAGGGTATTGGCAAGCCATCTAATTCGGCAGGAATGTTTCATGGCTTGTCCTATATTGGTATATCTGAAGAAGCTGCTATTATAATTTTT
Source organism: Cerastoderma edule (assembly GCA_947846245.1). Classification (NCBI taxonomy): domain Eukaryota; kingdom Metazoa; phylum Mollusca; class Bivalvia; order Cardiida; family Cardiidae; genus Cerastoderma; species Cerastoderma edule. Next base: position 22,085,745 of record OX401406.1, read on the forward strand.
GTTCCCTGTTTTCAGGTGTACTTCCAGCGAGTACTGTCGTCAAGTTCCGTGAGAAATGCCCAGGTGTTGTCCTATGTTGCTGCATTTGGTTGTGTTATAATGGCCGTGCCCTCCATCTTGATAGGAGCTCTAGCCACTGTCACAGGTAATGCAAGGTTCCTTTCATCCTTTCTCTTAAATACATGTGTTATGGCTCATATATGCAGCGAGAGATTCATGAGAGATTATTATGGACCAAGGAGGAATTGTTAATAAAAATCATTTTCTCTTTCTTTCACAATGGATTTACTCAATATGACTAAGAAAAAGAAATTATTTTCAACTTTAGAACTGTTTTCAACAGTTTTACTTTCAGTTTTGACAAGTAATCAAACCTCATGTACAAGAATGGATAAATAGTGATGAGGGCGTTTTATTTTTATATCGAAAACAATGAGACATGTTTACAAGGGCAAATATTTGCTTCTTTATACTTATGAACAATTTTGTTTTGATGAAAGTTGTCTGCTACTAGAACCTTCTTTAAACGTTTCTCTTTTACTCCTTTTTCAAGCTGTTTTACATTATACATTACATTATATTACATTTTGCATTATATTATAGACTGGAATGCAACGGATTATAAAGATGTAGGGCAGGTTCCCATCCCAGACAAGGATTTGAACTTGATACTTCCTCTCGTCCTGCAGTACCTGACACCAACCGCAGTGTCATTCTGCGGTCTCGGCGCTGTGTCTGCTGCAGTCATGTCGTCTGCAGATTCTTCCATATTGTCTGCCAGCTCCATGTTTGCAAGAAACATCTATAAGGCCATCTTCAGGCAAATAGTAAGTCATTCCAGTTATTTTTAAAACTTTAAAACTGTTTTATCTCATGATATGTTGATTTCAATTAATTGAAATATAGCTTATGAATAGCTGCATGCAAAACTGTAGTGAATCAGTTACAAACATGAAGGATTTAGTCCACTTTAGTTCTGAATTAACCCTTAGAATGCTGGGTAATTTTTTAAAAATAGATATTTGCGTCATCTGCTTTCCAAAACCTTTAATATCTGCTTAACACTGATGAGGAAAAACACACAAAGAAGCAAACAGGTTAGATCACAGGCCAACCGCCAATTCAGTTGGCAGCTGGCCTGGATCTAACCTGTTTGTATAAGCATGAAGTTTGGTCCAGCACTATAAGGGTTAAGTGCTCAAGTAATGATAGTTACCTTTAAAGAGCAAGCTCAAAGCATTTCTGTGGAGAATGATTCAGTATACTATAAATACATTTTGTATACTTTATAATTATGCTTGTACATATAAGTCTATGAAGCCATTTTCTTACTTGATCAGAATGTTACCTTGTTTGTCATACACTGGTTACAAAATACAATATGAGGGAATAGAAGAAGAGGAACCTTTTCTTTATTGGATAAATTGCTTTACTGCAATACACCAAAGGTTATCAATAGGCCATCAAAGGTTACTTCAGGAACCTCTTTATTGTGGTAGTTCCTGTATAATTTGTATAGAAATGATAATCAAAGCACTCATCTTTTTCAGGCCTCTGAGAACGAGATTTTGTGGGTCATGCGTATTGCCATATTTGGAGTTGGTATCCTAGCAACAGTAATGGGCTTGACGGTGGACTCTATCTACACACTTTGGTACCTTTGCTCCGACTTGGTGTTCGTCATTCTATTTCCCCAACTCCTGGCCGTCATTTATTTCCGTTGGTCAAACACATACGGATCTCTGGCTGGCTACATTACGGGATGGTTTTTCCGATTAGCCGGGGGAGAACCAGCCCTCGGAGTCCCGATTTTGATCAAGTACCCGTATTACAACGTGGTCGATGGACAACTCTTCCCCTACAAAACACTAAGCATGCTTCTTTCCCTTAGCTTTATCATTGTGGTTTCCTTGGCGACGAAATACCTGTTTGAACATGGAATACTACATCGCAAGTTGGATGTGTTTATGTGTGTCGTGAATATACATGACGAGAATATAGCCCTTCGTGATACGGAAATCGGGGAAATGACGGCCATCACTCCAACAGACGAAAAGAACGGGAAAATTAATCCAGCGTTGAAATTTTCTGCAGAAGATTTGTTACAGCCAAAAGGATTAGTTTACGATAAATCTCCGGACATATCACCAGAAGGTGTTGATCAGAAATAGACGCATAAATTGTACATAGTGTGTAGATATTCCCCTTTGACATAGTTCTGACTGAATGCAAATAAATAGTACGAGCAGAGGATTTCTTTTTACATGTGACTGTGTTTGAATAGAGTCATCTTTATATGCTTGAGAAGATAAAAATACATTTTGTCAGCAGAATAAATTCTAACAAAACAGATTCCTCTCTTGAGACACATATTTGTATATACATGTATATTGTATAGCTCTAGCATGACATTCCTCTTGTTTTGGTCAGTATACCATCAATTTTGATGAAACATCTTGCAAAAGAAAAGGGGAATATGTTCCCAAGTTGTGTTGAAACCAAATTTAACCCATTATCAAACAATAATGATATTTTACCACTTTGTTGCTAGGAAAAAAATCTCTTAACGAGCAATTCCTCCATTTCCAACAATGTTTTCTGCCCTATCAGAAGATTTTTTTTCCAATTTCAGCTAAATCGTTAGGTTGAGCAATGTTTGATCATCTTTTTTTTCCTAAAGTTTTCAACTGCTTTCTGTTGTGAAGGCATGAAAATTTGTACAGGAAGAGAAACAGTTTTGTTTAGGACAAATTATGCAGATTTTGGGTTGATCCTTAATCTTATCTTTCATAATGTATGCTTTGCGGCAGAGCACATATTTCAAGTGATATCTCGTTTTGTCAAAATAGTTTCTACACTAAATCAAAAATGAAATTTTGATTTTTTTATCTGCAGTTGCTATGATTTATGATAGATTACAAACTCCTCTATTGGGGATTGAGTTAAACTCACCCATTACAAAACAATAACGACATTTGACTAGTTTGTTGCAGACGAATCTGGAAAACATTGTGTGAAAAGGAGAAATTGCTTGTAACGAGCAATTTCTCCTTATCCCATAATGTTTTCTACCCTATCAGAAAATTATTTTCCAATTTCATCACAATTTGAAATGTCGTCTGTAAACTCTTTCAATTACGGACATTGGATAATTTGAGGTTTGGTAAAGCTTTAAACGGGTGGTTTGTGGGAATGAAACCCATGTTTCGTATGGGGACTACGTATCACTGCCATGACCAGGAGTGCAATGTTGTAGACACCAGGAGTCTGTAACACAAAATTTAAGTAAAGGGGCATTCACACCTACCATTGGGATCAATCCTTTACCAAACGCCAAATTTTCGACTGTCCCAAACATTTGAAAGAGTTTGCAGAAGACAAAAATGTGATAAAATTGGACAGTAATCTTTTGATGGAGTAGAAAACATTGTGACAAAAGGAGAAATTGCCTATTTAGAGCAATTTATCCTTTTCCCAAAGTGTTTTCCAGGGTCGAATGCAATTAAAGCGGTTTAATGTCGTGATTGTTTGGTATTGGTTAGTGTGAAAGGGGTATAACTTTATACTTAAGCAAGACTATAATACAACTTTTCTGTATGAGTTCAACAAAGATTATTGTAGCCAATTTTAGCCTTCCTTGCAAAATTGCAAACATAACTTCACACTAAATATCATGTGATAAATAGGAGCTTGAGCTTTCTGTGTAATCAATGACTGGTTAAATCTCCTGTGAAGAGTTGTTGAGCATTTCTCACCCTCAATAAACTTGTAGCTGTCCAATGTATCTAGTATGTATTCATCCATTTACTGAAGATATTCTCCTTCCTCATTTACCTTTCAAAAAAAACATAATTGCAGGTAAGTTTTGGCTATCTCATCAGAACTTTACAGAATTCACAGTGACAAGAAGCACTTGCAATATAAGTAACAATGAACTTATTGGTAATGAGCATTTGTGACTTTATAAGTTTTGAAAAAAGTCAATTCACATCTACAATTATGAGAGATATGTATGTTTGCTTCAGGCACTATTAGCCGGTGGATAGGAATTCTGCATATTTCCCTTAATAGATGGTAATCCATTGCTAACACTTTCATTTTTTTTTTATACAGCTGATCATGTACATGTATTAAGTGACCATGTAACAGAATTCATAAACATAGCACCTTTAAACTATATGCTCACCATTGATTTAGATAGCTCCAGACTGGAGCTTTCTATGACAAAGAAAACAAAATTTAAAACTAATTTTATAGGTCTAAGATAATATCACAAACTTGTTTGGCAATATTTCCTTGGAACTTTTCGGTCACAAGAGAATATTGCACATAATGAGAACTTTCTCCTTCTATCATAATGCTTTTCAATATTTCACTACACATACATGATAACGATAATATAATTATGATGGAAATATTTGGAAACAAAAACATTTATTCAGGAATAGTGCCAACAAATAGGTAGTTGCTTATATAGCACTAAAGCAAATAGCATAATTGTTGGTGTTCAAATTTGTTGAGAACTGTTTATTTTGTGATGTGTTACAATAAATATGTTGTGTTGTTCATAGAATGCGATAAAGAAGTCTTTGATAGTTGTTGTTAAACTTCATTAGAGTATATCATTGTTAGATAAAGAAGTCTGAGACTAATACACAATAAAAGCATAGCATATAGGTTATGTGTTCTTGAATTTATTACTTACCAAATATACAAAATGTACAAGAATTCTTCTGTTCCTGTGACCAATGTAAAATGAAAACACCTGAAGAGAGCAAAACATCAAAATGTCACATATGTCCTATTCATTATTGAAAAGTGAACAAATCTTTGACAAACAGACAGACAGACAGACAGACAGACAGACAGACAGACAGACAGGCAGGCAGGCAGGCAGGCAGGCAGGCAGGCAGGCATGCAAGCAGGCAAACAGGAGGCAGGCAGATAGACAGACAAAGCCAAAAGTCGTATACACCATGAATAAACTTGTTTTTGATTTTGAGAGGGAAAAATAGAAACACAAAAAGCAACCTAAGAGATAAAGAGAGGGAAATGGATTGAGAAGAGTTTCAAATGGAAGGGAGGCAAATCTTACAATTTCATGAGTTGTATATGAATAGAGTTGCCTCCCTTGAATTGAATAAAAGTTCTCTTTGGAAAACAATATCGTTTGATGCTGGCATGCGAAGTTTCTTAGCCCAGCACAAACGTGATTTTAACTGCATCTTAAAACCATTTTTGATATTCTAGTATATGTTTGTTTTAAAGTCTTTAAAATCGAGTATGTATGCTTCAAACAATTTTCATCTTGCAACACACGACTTTAGGAATCACTAGAATAAGAATGGAGGTAGGGCCAGCTTGTGCCCGCTGTCAATGAAAGCTTTTCACTAAACATCTTACGTTGTGTAAGTTCAAAATGAACATTCCGAGACATTGTCTGAGACGCTTTCAATGAAGTGTCACATTGCTTCGCTTAACTTATTAGACTTAAATTATACCAGAGACATGGATTATAGATCTATGTGTCTCCCGACTGACTTACGGAATGCCGATGGTTCTACCCGCCTCGACCAGCCCTTGTGGGCAGTTGAGTATGGGGTCTTCCTCCATCATTAAGAGTCGGGCATCGCTACATAACTGAAATAATGTTGATGTGATGTAAAACCCATATAAAAAAAAAAAAAAAAAAAATATAGATCTATGTCTCTTGTTAGCCATTGCCTGATCGTCAAACAGCAATATGGCAGTGTTTTTGATCACCACCACTTCAACTGCTATAAAGAGACCGTTCATCAAATGATCTGATGTACAGACGTGCCACAACAATCCCTTAAAAAATTACGACCAGCCTGTGGAATCAGCTACCGGGGCCGTTACACCTATCGCATGGACCTCAGACCTAGAGGTTTCAAGGCAGGTCTGACCATAGAAGTAATCTTACTACTGTGTCTGTCTGGGACAACTATATATCAACCACAAGATTTTTTTTTTTTTTTTTTTTTTTTTTTTTAGATTTCAGGGAGTTACAGCTCCTAATTCAATATCAAAGGAAAACGCAGGGCGGTTATGATTAACACTAGAACATCTAAATGGTTATTTATGAAAGTTATCTTCACCACTTTGCATATGAAATAAAGGTTAAAATGGCATAGCAATCAAGATCATTTCTACATGTGCGAATTTGTTTCTGGCTAAATTGGTGAACTGCAGACGACAAAAAAAATCAAAGACTGAGAAATATCCTTTCTTTGAGATTTGGGGTAGGTCTCGCGATAATAGAAGATTTTGCTTGTCAAGAACAATCGAAGTGTTTTTTTATTAATGTTTATTGCCCTTTGTGGAAAATGTGCAATAAATAGATACATATAAAGTAATGTTGCGGATTTGTTTTTCCTTTTCGTTCATTAATATGTTTTTGTTGAGTTTTCCCTTTGTGTTATTCACATCAAAAATGGCGGAAAAATATCAAAACAAACCTTTTGCATGTAAATTTGTCATTAAAACACAAGATAAGATGTAAGTTCAAACGTCAAATTGCAAAATTTTAAGCAAAAATGTGTATTTGTAACATTTTTCTTATACCAAAGAAAACGATCCCTCTGATATTGATCGCTGTTTATGCTTAGTAGACTTGCTATGGGGTGACGGTCGTTTCGTCTACCGGTTGTTTCGCTTTACATTATCTACCGCTTAATACGGACAGTCATTTCGTCTACACATATGTAATATAGTGTAGTTTTATCAATTAAATTCATAATTTTCATAATCTGATTTTTGTTCTAGAAGCAACATGGTGTATTAATTAATTAAATAGATCATAGTTAGAACAACATCCCTTCAATATTTTTTAAGCTTACTCTGAGCCAAACTCGGATCACATCGAATATGGAAAAACGACAATCGAACTTGCCTAAGAAGCCAACATTTGGTTTATATGGGTATATCCCATATCTGGCAAATTGACTATATGGACTAATCCATTATAGAATTACACTATGTGTGTGTAGCTACCTTAGACTACAAAGGTACCATGTGTGGTAGTGTAATGCTTCTAGAAGATAAGGTAAGGGTTTTGGGCTTGAAGTCTGAAAACCTGGACTGGAATACCAATGACAATATATCATTTATAGCTGAGTGTCCTAAGGCAAATAAATTCTTGTCAAGTACTGAATTATAAGCTTTATAATTTTGGATTTGGATTGAATAAACGATTACTTTGCTACACACATTTGATCATCCTTTAGCTACACCTTGCTAACAAGGTCTTAGATTGATATTTGATATATCAATAATGTACATGTTTTTCAGTCTGTGTTGGATTTTCACATATTATTTCTTCATTTCTTATTCTTTTAAAATTGTTTTATCATCCCTATGCTTCCTTATATTTTATTCCATTAGACCCCACAGTCCATCTACTTGAAATATGTAAGCATTTAAAAATCAATATCATAAAAAAATACAAAGAGTCTATCATAAAAAAATACAAAGAGTCTTTTAATTAGAATCTTCAATATATGCAAAGTAAAGTATTTCATATAAGTTAAATTTTTTAATCAACAGTCCAATTAATTGGTCATTGATATTAACTTGACTTTTGCAATACTACTGATAATAAATTGTTACATGCATTCTGTACAATTCTTTATCAGTATATATTTTTGCAGACAAAAAAGGAACAATGCTTCAAATCTCTATTTTGATAATTTTCCACTCTTATTTTCATTGTTAATTATTACAGATAACGTAAATAACGCAAAATCTATGTTATAAATAAAAATACATACTTTCTTTGAATATATGTTTTTTATCAAATAGTGGGTAATTGTCCCAGTGGGCAATTGTCCTAGTGGGTAATCGTCCTAGTGGGGAATTGTCCTGTGGGTAGTTGTCCTAGTGGGGAATCGTCCTAGTGGGGAATTGTCCTACACCCCATTTCTACACATGGTTGAAGTCCAAATTACCTAATTTGTAACAAACACATTTAGAATTAGGCAATGCATAGAAATGAGAGAACATCATGATTGTTGAGAAAGAATGTACTTAACATAGTCAAAATCTCCATACATTGAATGTTTTATTTTTTTCCATCATTTTGTTTTCAGGTTCAAAGAGAAGGACTTGAGTCAGTGAAATAACTTATCCATTAATGGAAGAAAAAGCTTTTGGAAGGATAAAAGATGGAAGCACACTTAATCAATGCAGTAAAGAAGCTTGTAAAAGATTTGCATGAAGCTGATAGCGCAGAAGCTCCTCAAAGGCAAGAGGCGAAGAAAGACCATAGGGATACCCAAGTTGGCAAGCATGCAGAAAACAAAACATATGGAAATGAATCGATGCAGACAATACATCACACACACTCCAAGGGGATGGATGCATCTCTTCCTGGTGATCAAACGCTTCATGACAACAGATCACAAGCTGAGCTTGAAGAGAACTCTCCGTTTGAACAAGTAACAAAAGAGTTACAAATGCTCAACACAGAGAGTCAGACCAGGCTTTACACAGGGCCGTATGGTCGGATACAGTCACCATTCAAGAAGTTTTCTTCCTTCAGAGCTTGCCCACGAGGCGTGAAAAGAAGTCCAAGGTAAGATAAATTGTTAAGAATGACCATGAATCACTTATAACATATTACTTATATGGGAATTCCTGTCTGGGTCAGAGTAAAAGCAACAACAAAGGACAGGAAATGGCAGGAAAATACATTTTGTTCAGATATTCATTATACCTTAGATACCATTGTGATAAAAGGATGAATTGCTCATAAGGAGCATTTTATCCTTTTGTCACAGTTGTTTCTAGTGTTTTCTGCACCCACTGTGTCAGTAATGTATAACAAAGTAAAGGGTTAATGGCCAAGTTGTCTATTGGTTAAGAGTCTGAGGAATTTGAAAAAAGAGGTGAGTGATTTGGACTTCTGACAAAAATGAATTAGTATAACATGTGATGAATAGATACCAGATCTACCCCAATGGTAGTAATAGCTGCCCTTCATGGCACTTTAGAAAATGGGGCTAGTAATTTAACTTGATAAGCCAGTACTGGTCAACAGACTTCCCCATACTCAGAGAGCCCCAGTAGGACTGAACTGATCACTTTCTTCTTTGTCTGTTAAAATCTGTCAGACCAAAGAGGGTCGCTGTCAGACCTCAGGGATTTCAGTCAGTCAAGGGCATAGGGCCTACAAAGTTTCATGAAGTCTGGTCAAAAATGGGTTATACTGGTTTGGATCAAGGCAGTGCTGCAATATAAATGAAAATATTATTGAAAACAGTCTTAAGCCAATAATGAACAAACAAAAATAAGCTGATTAACTTGAAGTACTTACTGTTAAATTTGATTGCTTTAAAAATGCTTGAGTTTACTTTACAGAAAACTTCCAATGCCAAGGTCAAAGAAGGTCAAGCTTTTGAGTGATTTTGATGGGCTAGCTGATTCCAGCAGTGAAAGTGAGTCGGAGGAAACGACATCCCCTGAGCCAGACAAAATGGTGGATGAGCCTTTAGTAGTCGCAGGACCATCTACTAAACCCAAACTTTCTCCAAACTGTAAGACTTCCTAAAGACCAGAAATAGGTTTTCAACTTTTTTTTGTTTTTTATGAAAGCAATGTCTTTGTGATCAATATAAAGCAAATGACTTACATAGACAAATACACTACTAGGAGACAAGCCTACTGCCTCTAGTTTTTCTGAGCAAGACAAAATGGTCCTTCAGCAAGAACCATGTACTCAATCTAGATCCTCTCAAAACTATAAGACATCTTCAAAAACATAGATATACCTTCCTTTGAAGTAGGAATGTCTTTTTGTTTTCTCTGCTGTCAACGCTTTTCGAAGTGAATAACTTTCAAAGACTCTGACATCAGGTTATTTTTCATATCAAATTTCCTTAAATGCAAAATTTGCATCTGTTAAAAAAGATAAAACCCAACATTTGTCAACTCTAATGAGCTTACTTTTAAACAAATAGCATTACCCATTTGCGTAATAAACTCTCCTTTGATATCTTCTAAACCCCCCTCCCAACCAGAAGGCTTTAGAAACCACTGTAATGAACAGAGAAAATGAGCAAATTCTCTTTCCGTCTCAAAAATGTCTTACCTAATAAGTAAAAGAAGGCTAACTTTTCATAAACTGAGTGTGCCATTCCCTCCTGCTTTCAATTACGATGATTTACATACAATGGTACTACGTACAATGTTTACAAAATAATTCTGTTTGTGTTGAAATGGTCATTAATCTATCTATTTACAGTGACAGATGATGAGCAGGAAGATTCAGACAGTGGAGACAATCAGTGGCAGATTATTGAGGACTCGGAACCAGAAATAGATAAACGACTTGAGGAGAAATCCAGCAAATACTCACTCTCTGCTATCAATGTCAAGTCTATTATACATGTAAGGCATGATAGGCTTGATTCAACTTTACAATAAAACTTAAACTACACAAACAGGCAGCTGTCTCTTATTACTGCATACTCAATACTTGCAGCTGCACTGTAAGATAATATTACTTTGCATTTATTTACTTTATAGGTTATTATCTTGAATTGGGGTATTACGAGTGCATGGAGGCTTATTTCTACATTACCTCCAACTTACTTTCTGGAGACTTATTTTAGTTTTTTAGATTTTAGAAAAAAGAAATGATTATCATTCTATCATTGAATATATAGGTGTGTTTTTAGAAACATCTAAGGAAAAAGAGGTCTGTGAATTTTTTTTCACGGTATTTTCCAGGGTCCTCTATTGCAAACCTGCATAACTGTCTGTAGGTGTATAAGAGTAAACCTTTTTACTCATATACTTGTTAAGGCTCCAGCTTCAAACAATAGTTGTGACCAAAATAGGAATTGCTTGTCACAAGCATCTTCTTTGCTTATAAAAGACTTATCAGCCTTCTATCACAAATGAAATGTTATTTTTCTTTCTTTATAGTTATGTTTGAATTTGCCTTTAACTTGAACAAATAACAGAATTGGAGGAATGAGTTAATTTCTTTTACAACATTATTATTCTTACAAATTGATTGTCGATTTTTGAAAATAACAAAACATTTAGGCATGTCATTTTTTTTCTATTTTCCAGAAAATAGTAACAAATGAAAAAGTGGTGGAGATGGTACGCAGGGCTGTTTTAGAGCAAGTTGAAGAACAAAAACTGGAATATGAACCCAAGATGACACGGTCCAAAGCTAAAGAGGTTTTAGAAACACATGGTGATGTAAGTGAGATTTTATTTAGGCATACCTCCCTTCACCTTCTTGTTTCAGTTCTAATTTGAAAGAATCATCAACAAATGTCAGTGTCAAAATATCTTGTCTACAGTTTTTAATAAACTATAAGATATATCAATTTTGAGGTTAAAGTAACTACTTTGATACACAGTGTCGATGTTGGTAAACAGTTCATTTTTTGATATATTATTGCTAAAGTTCCTTAATTGAGAATAAAAGAAAAGCTGGTGTAACTTAGGGTGTGTAAAAAAACTGTTGTTTTGAATTAATTTTTTTATTGCAAAAATGTCCTTTGTAGGTTCCTATAACATAACCTGAGAATATCCCTACATAAATAACCACAAATTATTTTTTCAGATCCCACTTCCCCTTGGCCTGTCTCCCAGGAAGAAGACTCTTGATGAGTCAAAGTTTGTTGATATTGACCTCCCAGAGGATGAGGAAGATGATGAGGACTTCAACCCATTCAAGGTAAACTGTTTGAATTAGGGAGAGATGAAAACGGTTATTTTTATGTTTTCCCTCTTATTTGGATTAAGTCTATTTTGGAAATATTGATTATTATTTGCAGTTTTAAGTTTGTTCAAAGATGCTTCTTGATCATATAATAAAGAAGAATTCAAAGACAATTACATTTATATATTTTTTTTTTTGCAACATATATGCATTTTGAATTCTCAGTTAATTTGTTTGTCATTTCAGGAAATTGAACCTCCATAGCAAAATTAGTATATGGACTAAAAGCTAAATCTCTGGCCTCTCCTGCTTGAGATTTTGACTTTTGGTATAAGTTAAGTCTCCCTGCTGACATGCAAAAGGCCGATAATGTATCTAACTTAAACAAATCCTATAGGCAATGAATTTTCTTCTATTTGTTAATTAAGAATTTAGAACTACCTGAAATGTGTCTGTGTTTTATAGCAGGTCAGCGAGCCCCAGGGGAGTGAGGACGACAGTGAGAGTGTTCTATCCTCCGGGTTCAGTGATTGTGACACACTCTCTCTACCCTCCACACCCACCACACCCACAGACAGGGCGGGGCTTCTCTCAAAGAGCTTTACCACGCCCACAAACACAGACAATGATAACAGTAATGTAAGTAGATACAGTGATCATTTTTCAATTGATACAAATGAGTTTTTAGAACTACAATCTTAAATTCAATTGGTTTTTATGTAGCAAAAAAAAACAAAAATGAGTGAAAACCAAGAGCTTTTTTTAAAACTATGAGTGAAATGCCATGTAAAATTATCCCTGTAGATACCATAAATAGTCTTGTTAATGTGGCACAATACAGGTTTTAAAAGAGGAATAAATAAGTATGTGAGGAGAACATGAAAGTTATTTGTATTAACTTTTTATTTATTATTCTGTATAAATTTGATAAATGTGAATCAATCTTTATTTTCTTGTTTTCTTATCAATAAATTATATAGTTCTTTATGGGGCATATTTTTTTTAATGCAATTCTTGAGAAATCACTTCATATTTCTTGAAGGACTCTACCATATTTCATTGAGCAATCAAATTGCATTGGAGAAGACAGAAAGGGTTAAGTTAGAAAACTAATATGCCCTTCTTGTTATTCATTTACATCAATGTCTTTTCCTTGGAACAACTGACTTTCAAAGCCTTTTTATTAGATGACATTTGGAAATAATGTAAAACTTGCGTGAAAGAATTAATTTCCAATCATTAATTTGTTACAGAGTTTCCTGAGTCCAATGGGCCCTCCTTTACAAAACTTTGTTCCAAGATCGCAGCATAAATCATCCACTAACCTTGGACAGAAGTATAGAGAAGCTATAGAAAAAGATGAAAGAGCTAAAGTAAGTTATTCCCTTACTCCATGTTACTTTACTCTGCCATCCTGCTGCAGATGTCTATAGAAATCACTTTGGTTAACCCTTTCCCAAACAACAAATTTTCGACTGTCCCAAATTGAAAAAGTTTGCAGACGACATTTCAAAATGTGATGAAATTGCAAAATAATCTTCTGATAGGACAAAAAACATTGTGGGAAAAGGAGAAATTGCTCGTCATGAACAATTTCTCCTTTTCCCTAAATGTTTTCTTAAGTCTTCTGCAACAAAGTGGTCAAATTTCGTTATTGTTTGGGAAAGGGTTAAATGTTAAATTGTTCATTTTGAGCAATGCTACCTTTTGTAACAGTCAAATCTACAGTATATCATAGAGATTTTTTTTCGTGCTGTTTGATGTCATCTACTGTTTGTCTTCATTTTCACGGACCTGTTTAAAGGCACATTTAAATCAATGGATCAACAAATGATACAGTAACTGACATAAAATATACAAGGAAGGTGACAAGAAATGTATGGATCAATTTATCCTTTTGTCACAGTAGTTTCTGCCCAATATCAAAGAGAACGTGTGCTTGTCTTCTGCTGCCACTTGAGATTTCAATTTCGAACAAACTCGTATATAAAATGATGGGCTAAATCATAATGTTACTTTATAAGGAGAATATATCTACATTACTCTGTTTTAATCTATGGTAATAAAATGCCATGTTACAAGTTTTTATAATCAAAGTAGCCTATGGTATCGTTTTTTTTAAACTTTGTCTGCTGCAAAGGCACTTAAAGTGGCATGCGTAAAGGAAAAAGAAATACAGATGACTTTTGATGGAAAACTTTAAAATTTTGTTATCAAAGGAAAATTTGCTGGCCATTAGTAAATATTGCTCCAATTGTCTTGCCATAATGATAATTGATTGATTTAAAATAGTTATTAATTGAAGTTTTACGTAACTTCATGTCCAGATCCTTTTTGTTGTTTTGGGATTTTACATTGTGTTACGAATCCAATACATTGAGGAAGACTGAAAGAGTACTGCCCATAAGGGCTGGTTCAAACTGGGTATAACTATTGGCAATCTTAATCCAAATCTTGCAATTTATTTTTGTTTCAGAACCTTCGCAGGTAAGGTATTCAGTGTTTTTCTGTTGCATATAACATGACAAGATTAGTGTGAAAATCGTATAAGATAAACTAAAAATGGTTGGCTTGATAGTATAAACTCTTAAATGTTTCAGAGAGAGGAAGAGGAGCTGATTGCATCTAGAACCAGGTCGAAATGTCCCCTTAATGAAGTTACGCTGTTTGATATTGAGGCCAATTTCGTAGCTCCTGATATTACGGAGGATCTGTACGACACAGCATGTGATGATGAGGATTGGAATGATTTCTTAAAGACTCTCATTGTATTTAATAGTAAGTATTTAATCTTTAACCTGTTTTCGGGGGTTTTGAAAGAGTTTACAGCTTTTATTTGAAAATTTAAGTAATAGAATTGGAATAATGTGAACAAGATAAAATGTTGCTCAATAAGAAAATGACTTCCCTTTATGTCAAATTGGTCACTTATCGCAAGATAACTTTTTCATCCTTTACAAATGGTGCCTAGTCATTCTTTCTGTTGTCAAGCTTAAAGAGACTAAATTAAATAGAATTGGATAATGTAAACAAGATAAAATGTTGCTCAAAAAGATAATGACTTCCCTTTATATTAAATTGGTCACTTATTGCAAGGTTATTTTTTCATCCTTTACAAATGGTGCCTGGTCATGCTTTCTTCTGTCAAGCTCAAAGAGCCTAATTGTATTTATATTTAGGAAAGAAGTTTTAAGACTATGTGTATAATTACAGCAGATGTTAGTGAAGATACAAATGAAACGGCCACTGAAGAAGAAGACCAAGATCCAGAGTTTAATTTTCTTGAGGAAGCAGAGCATGATTCCTATGATAGGGAGGACTTCAGAAATGACAGAGGGGTTAAAGTGTCCAGTAAGTGTTCATGTACATTTTCTTGGCCAGTAGATTTCATCTTATTTCAGGGTTTTTTTCCCCTCCAATCATAATCAGTTGTTTGTGTTGCCCTGTTTTTACAAGAGCATTAACCGACATGTGAATTTATGCAACTTACTATATATCCATTGAACGGACAACTGCAGAATATTTGGCATTTATGGACAAGTAAATCAAAATCAGAATTTGTCACTCTTGGTTAGATGCAACGGACTCCAGTTTTGAAAAGCTTCAGTTAATGTTTTATCCATTGGTGTACTCGCCTTGAAAGCATTCAGAAATATTTAGAAAGCAAAATGTCATTTTGAAAATTTAAAATACGCGAAGACATTTGATAAAGAAAGAGAAGAACTTTCATGTATCAGTAACAATTTTTGCTGAATTGAGATGAATTCTCAATCAGAATGCTGTATGTGCTTTCGAAGTTGTATGTATGGTGTACTCAGTAAGACCATCATCTCAGTTGCAATTTCAAGACTGGCTTTAATTGGAAGCACAAGTTTTTGATACTAAATATAGAAATAGAAATGTGCTTTTCAAGTGTCGTCAGCGAATTTTTGTTTAAATTTGGGAAAGGGGCAAATACCAGACAAATTGGGGTAAATCACGGCACTTTTCTCTAAAATTAGGAATTTTTCAGGAATAACTAAATTCTAACATAAACTTTATTGGGAAAAATATTCAGTTCATTTAATTGGAAATTGGTCCATCTTAGGTCAAAAATCACAGGTTGTATTGGATATCTGTACACAATCTTAGTAATGAGTCAACAAATCACATTTTATCTTGCAGAGAAGGAGCTGAATTTGTTGATTGATGAGCTAAACCAGGCCTACAATGAGAATGACCCAATAGATATTAACATCAAGAACATGATTAAGGCCCAGAGTGACACTATAGCGTACGTTTTTTAGTTACATGTGTTTTATTATGTGTCTAACAATATTTCATTTACACCATACTGATCAACGCATCATTCCAATTCCTTTGTGTTTCATTTCTAATATAACTCAAGTGTTATTATTTTTTATGCCAAGTAGTGTTTATTTCTATGGTTCACTGCAAGAGTATAGCATAACCCTTGGTTTTTTTTTTCGGTGGACTGATGGCGTTGGCCAATACCTTTTCTGACTTTTAATAAAGTAGTTTGTTGGTTCATGGTTGATTTTTCAAAAATCACATTTTGATTTTATTCATGTTGGAGAGTTGTCTGTGATTTGAAGGAATATTTTGCTAAAAATGTATGGAAATGCAAGGATGGATAGTTTCACTTGTCATCACAATGTAATTGAATTAAGGTTGAAAATTGTTGAAGAACTCCAATCTAATAAAAAAAAGAAATCATGCTCCTATACCTTTGCTCAGAAACAGAAATAACGAATGATGTGGACAGGTTAGATATTTGGCTATTTAGCTTATGCAAAAAAAACTCATTAAGATACAGAAATTAACATGAATTAATGTCTAGTAATCATTCATATTTTTAGGGCTTTCCAGGTTAAGTTAAGCGTTGCAAACCTTAGCTTCCTCTTGATAAACAGTCAGCATGAATTGACCTGTCACTAAGTCAATTTCAAGTAAATTGACTATATCAATATGTTATCATTTGATATTGTAGTGTGGCCCAAAGTCATAAAAGACTGCCGTATGATCCCCAAAATCTGGTCTACCAAATATCCGAATCTGAGAAGAGACAGATTGCTGATCAACTTAGAAAGGTGAGTTACATAGCAATACAGCACAAAGAAAAGGACAGATTGATTACTCATAATTGATGTCCTCAGCATAGCTAATCACAATTTTTGAATGAATATACAGTGAAAAATATAGGAGAAATTTAGATGATTTAGGATGTGACTTATTTAAACATTATCCAAGTTTTTGGATGAAGAAGTGTTTACTCTCAGTAAGATGAAATTGAACAATACTTTGACTTACTTTGACTGCTTCAAAATAAAATGAAATGACAAACAACTGTAGACAAAAGGTTTCAAAGTGTTTTGTCATCTGCAGCAAAAGAGAAATGATCATCTTGCCAGTTTTCTCACAATTTATTCTGTAATCAATTGATTTTCAAAATTTCTAAATTGTAAGAACTTATTTTTACATCATGGAATAAAGGCTTGACTTTGCATCATGTAGTTTTTTCAAATGGTATTTCTTCTATCTACGACGCTAATGGTAATTCTTAATGTTTCAGCATGTACAATTACTCGCACAGACATTTGTTTTGGGAATGGCAGACCAGGAAGAACATGAAAATAGCATTGAAGCTTCGAAAATGTTTCTGGTAAGTTAAAAACATTAGACTGATAAATTTTAAATACAAGGGCTACAGACAGGTTTGATAAGTAATGGTTTATCTAAAGTCAGAGTGACTAGTAGTTCAGTTAAGAGTGTTGTATAAGGCCCTTTGTTGCTATTTCTTTTATACATATTAAAACCTGTCTATTAAAGAGAACCCAGGTTAAAGGGTCAAGAAAAGAAATAGAAAAACTGGCAAGGAAAGCTCTGATAGCAGTTTCTGTCACCTACTTATGGGATTTTATTTTATGTGATGGCTTTGAAAGGTGTTCAAACTACCAATAAATAACCAAATAGTGTTGAAATATTATATCTTAGTTATGCCAATTACATTTTTATTTAAAGAATAGGTCAATATCATTAATTACCATTTTATAAATATTTTTCTACAA
Organism: Cerastoderma edule; assembly: GCA_947846245.1. Classification (NCBI taxonomy): domain Eukaryota; kingdom Metazoa; phylum Mollusca; class Bivalvia; order Cardiida; family Cardiidae; genus Cerastoderma; species Cerastoderma edule. Next base: position 22,103,514 of record OX401406.1, read on the forward strand.
ATGAAATGTTTTGACAACCTGATAAAGGCAACTTGGTCATATTGAGTAAATCTTTAGTTTCACAAACATTTCAGTATCTTTACGTAAAGAAGTATTCAATCTTATCTGAATGTGGAAAATTTCTTATGCACTTCTCACTGATCTATATATAATTGTTGGTATCCAAATTGACTCACATGTAAGGGCTGAATCCGCTGATAGCTTTGTATTTTATTTTGTATTTTATTTCCAGTCTGAACTGAAGAGTTTCTCAGAGACGTCAGATAAGCGATTCTCCTCTACATTGTTAAATGTGTGTAACTTGCCAGCTGCATTGTCCTTGGTGTCAGATAGTAGCATATGGACAGAAACAGTAGAGCCATCTCCTGATGAAAAGAAAGGGCTTGACAGTCTTGTGTTCAAATATGGTAGGACATTCATTTAGAACCTGTGGCTTTATTAAGTGAAAGATGTCTAAACCCTTGTATAAAGTGAAATTTCCTTAAACTGGACCCAATTTATAGAAATAGTTTCTGAAATCTCCATGTCTTTGTTGGTCAAAATAATTAAGTATATATAAATTGAGGTAATAAATGATAGCCATGTATGGAAGAAATGGTTAATTTAGGGGTAAGAACAGAATAGAATAATTCTGGTGAAATCATCTTCAATGAGCGCTCAAGGTTAAATGCGAAATTATAGTAACTTTTGGAAAGTTATGTCACTAAACCCATACATCTTCAAGAGGTAAACCATGCCCCTGCATGTGAAGGGATAGACAACTATACTTGATTCTGTAAATGATTCTCGCTTATCTATTCAGAAAACCAGAAGTTAGCCAGTCTTAATTACAAGCAATTAAAGGTGATGTGGTCGAACCCTGTGTTCATGTACCCAGACCTACTGCCACACGGAGGATTCTGTAAAATGATTGAACTGAAAAAAGACAGATCCAGAGTGAAGTTTATAGAAGCAGAAGACAAGTATGTAGGCTTATCAGCAATTCTGTATTGTACAATATAATGATGTATGTGTTGTAAACGAAATCTGCAGCAGACAAGTTTAAAATGTTTTGAAAAAATTCTTAATAGCTGTAGATTTTTACTCATGAATCCTTTCTAGAAGGAGTATTAAAAAAAACAGCATACTTTTGATAACTGGATACCTTAATCATAATTATCTTGCTTTCGTTGAGAAAAATAACATTCTTTTCTTCAGATTTCTTGGAAACATTTTTTTTTTCATTGTTTGCCTTAAAATGATTTTTCAATAATATATCAATCATTTATTAACGCATGGTTTAATTATCTAAAATCTTCATATTTCTTAACCAGTTTGCTCAACAAATATGCCATGGAGAAGGGTCAAACTTGGCACCCCTGCATTCGAAGGTTGATATGCCACACTCTTTGACATTGAGGATGAAACTGGGCAATTCACAATTTATGATTTTGTCACAATGTTTTCAACTAAATATCATGTAGAAAATAAATTTCTACATACCATTCTTTTGTTAACCAATGTTGCTCTTAATTCATATATGAAGGACTGATATACCAGATCAAGACAATATACTATGTTGTTTCAGTTTGCTGGCTATGGGACTGGACCAGTTTCACCATCTTCCCAATGGAAAGGAGTACATCCATAACTTCATGCTCCCATCAAAGACCAAAAAACAGATCCAGATCAGAATTAAAAACCTCAGCGCAAAATCTGCCAAAAATAATGCAGTGAAGGTTGGTAAATTTTCTCATATCAACTTGTTATGTGATTAAACTAAGTATTGAATATTCCCAGGTATATACATATTCCCAGGTATATACATATTCCCAGGTATATACATATTCCCAGGTATATACATATTCCCAGAACGCGGAAAAAATTGATACATGACTTGTAATAATCATGATTTTCTGTCGCAATGAAGAAAATGTCGAAGCAATTTTCCTCAAAATCACATTCACCTCTTCTCACTTTCACTAGCATAATAAAGTTTGTTCATACTTCATTATTATCATCTAGTGGTGCTTACCTTTTAGGCATCCCAGAAAATCCAATCAAGGAAAAGGTTTATATAGGAGCTTTCTGCATGACTAGCAAGTTAGCAACCCTATTTCAACAGGTAACTTTCCTATAATTGAGGTTCAGTTCATCTTTAAATTAGTTACTTATTTTTAAGCCTGCCTTTTCTGATAAGTATTGCAGATATGATCTGATCTTTTAAGACAGTATACTTATTGATTCACAATCTTTGTTGATCATTTGCTTGGTAATGTTTAAATTTGTCTTTTTTTTTCAGTACTGGAAAGAGCACAAACAGTTACCGGAGTTTCCACAGTCAGCTCCATTCTTTAATCCTTGTATGATGAAAGCTTGTAAAGACAGACCCATCAGCCTCCTAGAGTTCCCATCATGGGCAGTGGTAAGCTTTAAAATGTTTCTCACATAAGTTACCTTCCCTGACATTACAAAAACCATTGTAATCTTGTGAAATTTTGGTTTGAATTCCACCCCATTTCCAAAAATACATGTCATCTAAAAGTTATGCTGAACTCATTTTTTGTTTTAACTTATTTTCATTCTGATGCTATTTTATTGGGTTTGGTTAAAGAAAGACACGTTTTTTGCATTTATTAGACATGATATCATTTACAATTCTATTTATGTGCTAAACTTTATTTAGAAAGAATTCCTTAAGTTCTCGTTTTACCTTGAAAGCAAAAGAAATCAAAACACAGAGAGTTTATTTTCTGGATCATTGCTATTTAATCTCATTTATACAACAAAATTGTTATCGAAATATTTCTAATCATTGGAATTGAAGATGAAAATAGTGTGGTTAATATGATTGTAGGATGCCCAACTGAATTTTTAATTTTTGTAAAATTTTCTCATTTTTCTGTTGAATACTCTATTTCTATTATTTCATGTGATGATAGAGGAAATATTTTAATTTTAGTTGTTTAGACCAGAAGATGCGGGAGATCTCAGTGATGTTGGACATTCAAAGAGATATTTTGGTTTGGCTGTAAACCATTTAGACAATTCTCCACTGGTAAGCTATTGTTTATATGCTTTCATATCATATCTTAAAATGTGAGTGGCAGTCCTTTCAGTATTTTTGTTGATGAATTAGATGAAAATTTTGCCCCGGTAGACCTAAACAGCTCAAGTTGTTGAATTCTGGGTATGTATTTTATCAAACTTGTTTCTATAATTATATCTAGGGAATGATATAAACTTTTTTGCTTAAACTATAGAACTCAATCATATGTGACATTTGCTTAATGACTTTTAAAGTTTTTTGTTTTTTAAAATAAAACAACCCATTTACTAGTTACTGTAAACAAGTTTGTAATGAAGTGAAGTGATGATTTGAGGAAAATTATTTTCTTTTTTCTGTATTGTATGTGGGTATGGTAAAACTTGAAAAAAAAATAACATCTGCTTTGAACTATTGAGCAGAAACCATTGTGTCAAAAAAGAAAAAGGAACTACTGTGACCCCCAGCTTGAGCAGTTTTGATTAGTTAATTATTTTGGTCTGCATGGCCTAGTAGTTTGTGTGCAAAACTTGAAATGACCTCCCCCCCCCTTCAGCATGAGTTTAAATCAAAGAACCATCTATTTGGAATTATATGAGAGTTTGTCTCCTGGCTGACTTGCAAAATGTCATTAGCTCTACCTGTCTTGATTGGCCTCCTAAGGAAGTTAAGGTTAAGCTTCCTCCGTTATTAATGAGAAGGGGCAAAGTTATATACAGTGGACCCTCGTTTATCCGAACACTTTCGTTCCCAGGAGAAATGTTCGTATTAACGAATTTTCCGGAATAAAGAATATGCGAGTTACAGCGAAATGTTTACCTTTACACGGTGTCGGTGTATCATGATCATTACTATGAAGTAAGAAATACACAATTATTTTTTTTTGAAAGGAAATATAAAGTGTGTTAAGGAAGTGTTTATTTGGTCAAAACGGATTTTTAGAAAAAAATGACAATTTGAAGCAGTGTCTTTCGAGAAGTTAAAATTCCTTAAGATAGCTCTGAAAAGAACTGTCTTCGTTTGGCTGTGGGTGTAGACATCTTCAAGTTGTATCTTCTTATTTCAATATCGAGAAATGAGATAGGTAGGGATTGTCGAGAGTTTATTTATAGGGAAAAGGAGCATATCGATTGAGTAATAATTGAAAATGATTGCCAGACATTGTCTCCTGATCGCTGTCTAAGCAGCCAAACAGCCAATCAACACCTTTTACAAACTCAACTATCGACATGCGACCGTAATTACAATAATGTAAGACCAATCAACTGACAGAATGACCGATTAACAAACAATCAACACCTTCCAGTACACTACACTAGGTGACATGTTATGGTCAAGCATACGTGACAGTTTGCAAAACGTGTGAATGCCGTTTACAACAGAAGACCGATCCCTTCATTCGCAACTGTAACCGCAAAATAAACGATTTTACTGGTTTCCGGACTAGCCATACGCATATACTATGAAAAGTGACTGTTGGTTCCCGAATATTTTTGTCGGTTCCGGAACGCGGATTTTCCGCATTAAACAGTTAAATTGATGAAGGTAAGATCCGTTCCCTCAAAATTCTGTTTGGATGGTGAATATTCCGGATAAACGACGTTCGGATTATCGCGGGTCCACTGTAATTGGAATATTGTTGATTCAATGTTAATCCCTAATAAATGATTATTTCTTCAGATGTTTGGAGGGTCTGCCTCTGTGACCCCGGACCAGTCTACAGGCAGTAGTAATATAACATCATCAAGCTCAAGTGGAAGTTCATCTAATCACAGTAAACCAGTGTTAAACAAGTAGGTTAATTAGTTTTAACTCTCAACATTTTCATGTTATTTGATCCACGCACAAATCTTTGACTGGGTCAAATAGAAAGCAATAGCATGCAACAGCAAAACAAGAAAAACATATTATGTCTATGATGTTGGGTCTAATCCAATGTGACAAGAGGATTCACAAGGACCACTTTATCTTTTTGTCACAGTGGTTTCTAAAGCGATTTGCATTATATGCAGTCAACTGAAGTATTATTGAGTAAAGTATCAAGACTCGTTAATGGGTCATTGGTTTGTTCTTTCTTTCGTATGAGTTTTTTTATAACAAATCCAAAATGGTAATAGCTGGAGACAATAATGATGTATGAATTATAACATTTATTTTGTGATGTTCGGTTGAAGCTATTGTGGTAAACAGTGATTTCATATTTTGAGCTATTCCTCATTTTTATAAAAGTTTTTAGTATTCTGTTGCAGTTGCATAAAAACATGTACATATGAGGAAGAGAAGTACAAGTTCTTTTAATATGCTTTTTCATTTCAGAATAAAAAAAGTCCCAAGAAAAAGACTTAAGCTTGACAGAGGCAAGAGACAGCCAGTTCCTGCATTTATTCCACTTACGTTTTCTGGAAGGGTTAAATCCATCACCCCCAGTCTTACAACATCATGTCTACTGGATAAAAACCTTGCTTCGGGAACCAGTCTAAGCTCTACAGGAACGTCTGTTGTCTGCAGTCCAGGAATACCCGTATCGAACATATTGCAAACCACGGTGTTGGATGTGACTTCTCTGCCATCTGTTATAGTGATTAACAACACTCCTGGCTCAAGTGCTATTGATAGAAAAAGTGTAATGTCTGACCAAGATGCTAAAAGTAGTAGCCGATGTTTGAGAAGTGAAAATGTTGATGAGAGTTCAAGTAATTCAAACTCTAATGCTAGTGTTTCTACTTTTAGTGCTAATCCTGTCAAAGATACGTCTAATAAAAGTGTGAGTTTGGCACCTGCCACTTCTGACCCTGCCTTGTGTAATATGCCAGTGCTAAAAGTGACAAATCACATTCTGCAAGATCAACAAACGCAACCAAATATTCCACCAAAGACCACAGATAGGACAGTTGTGTCAATGCCTCTACTGACATCAGCTGTGACTACAGGGAGTTCATCACCTCTGGCTGTGACTTCAGCTATCACAAACCTTGACAACAGCTCTGTGTCAAATTCTAACAACAATGCTGTGACCCCTGGTAATGCTAGTCCAACAAGCTCAAATTTGTCCACACCCTGCCATGATGAACTTGGATACACACCTGAGTGTGTTTCTAATGACTCAACTCCAACACGGAGCAGCATGATGTCACCAAGTTCAGAAGGAGAAAGTCCCAAAAATGCCCTTGAAATCATTGCGTCATATGCACCCTACCTCTTATCGCCATCTCCAAATAGATATCATCAGAAAATGTTGGAGACCACGCCCAAAAAGAGGTCAGGGTTTATCAGACTTGCACCGAAACCCACTCCGCCTGGTTTGAGCCAAAGTCCTCCTGTGTCTATAAGAGTTCCCAAAATTAAATCTAGTCCCAGGCGACAGCAGCTTAATGAGCAAGCTAAAGCTATTCTTCCCAAAGGTTTTGTTGTTAGAACTATTGATGTTTCACCATCCAAGAAAGTTGCCTCTAGCCTCATTGAAAAGGCTAAACATCCTGGAAGAAAGACAAAATCTTTTTACTTCAGTTCCACAAGTGGTTACTGTAAAATTCTACCTCAACCGGATTCTCCAAACAGAAATAGATGTGCACTGGACTCTGTTAACTCCGGTAAAGCAAATAGGCGTAGCCCGTCAGTGAAAGGTTCGCCTAAAGCTCTTTCTCTAGAGAATTTGAAAAGGACAAGTAGTTCAAAAGCAGACAAATTTGCTAAAGCTGATTTAAACAAACATGATGATAATAAAGAGAATGTAGACATATCCTCGAGAGATAAAACCGATAGCTTACTAAGCGAGTGTGAAGATGGTCAGGGTCTGGACGAAGACGAAGACAAGCCTGTTGATACGGAGAGTGATTACACCCAGAGTGAGGATGGTAACGACACACAAGAAGATGTCGATAGTCAGGAAGAGGTGGACAGCCAGGAGGACGACGATACTCACATCGCTAATTTGATGCAAGCAAGCACAACTACAAGGTATATATTATATCTGTTCCCTCCCTACCCAGGGTTTAACCGTATGCAATATCCTCCATATATATATATGCACAAATTCCCTCATGTATGCATGCTTTTTGTCCTACCGCATCGAACTGTACGCATATACATGCACCTTTCTCCTTTTGTGTCCATCCAGATCACTCAAAAAAGGTTAACAGACAGGTCCAAGGGCTCACTTCACATTAGTTACTCGGATTTAGCAGCTTATTTGCAAAGAAATTGAAAATAGCCTGTGGTTTAGTAACCAGGATTGTGAATATCAAATTCTTAACAGTTATTACTCCCAAAGCACAAATCTCTGAGAGATTTTTTAAAGGAGAATAATTTTTACTGAAGTTTACTATATAACCAAGCAAAGAAAAATATTTGGCATTACAGACAAATAAATCAGAAAAGGAATTTAGCCACCCCTATACTATCTGTACTTTTAATTCTTCCTGTTGTAGGTTTGATCCTGGTAAGGAAGATGCCAGTAAGTCCCATCTTGGGAAGAAAGATCGTGACCGTGACACCACCCTGGCTATGCTGGCCCCTGATGTCATTACTTCAGACCCACAGGTTAATCTCTATTTCATGTTTCAATATCATTCACCAATGTATAGATACTGGTATATGTAGATTTATGTTTTATTTGTCAAAGGACATGGGGAACTGTTGTACCCTTTTACTTTTTGTCATCACATATGTTGAATTTTCTTTCCTAAATTGCATTTAATCTACATTTCAATAAGAAAATTGTTAGAGTACCTTTTTTGAAAAGGCGATAAGCTAATTCTCAAAGGCTGTTGTTTGCCGTAAAGGCTTTTAGGAATGTTGTAAAAAGGTTAAGTTAAACCCTAGTTTATGCAGGAATTTTGCCTGAAATTCTCATCAAAACAGACTTCAATTAAGAACCTGTGGGTGGAATAACACTTTCTTTGAGATATTGTAATGAAACTATTGTGACAAAAGGAAATATTACTTGTACTAAGCAATTTCTCTTTATGACACAGGGATTTCTATAAACCTCTGTTTCTAAAGCTATGAACTATATATGTTTGATGTTAGATATATGTAGTATATTTAACATGAAATTTCAGCGTGACATGAGAGACACAGCATACGCCCAGGCCTACCTCCATAAAGTGAAGAAGGTACTGCGAGATGACATGGACAAACTGGAGAAGTTTCTATATCTGATGTACAACTTTAGTTCAACCAAGGAATCGCCTGTAGAGGTAAGACACAGTTACACACCCCCTTCTCATTCTGTTGTTTGTTTGATAAGAGAAAGACAACACTATTTATCCCTTGTTTGCCACATGTGAAATAATGTGTGGTACACTGCAGCCTCATTATAACACGGTCGTCGGGAGCCATGATGCTAGATCCGCGTTAATAGTGGGGTTGACAAATATAACGCGGGGTCCCTTACGCGCTATATGCCAGACCATAACCACTTAAGAAACAATCAGATTCAAGAAGTAGTCTATTCATATTTCAAGATTGTGTTGAGTTACGGACTTATCATTGAATTTATTGTGAATAAAAGAAAAGCAAATAAAAAACATAATCAAAACTTACATGTTTAACTATATATTCCTTTTTATTTGTTTCATTACGATTCAAGTTAAGGATCATTGATAGAGGCTTGTGCAGTTTAAATACACACTACAGAAAAAGGAGGGTGGATTCAGTTAACCCATGTTCTATTTATAGATTTAAACTCCAAGTAAGGAGTGAGTAAATTTTATCGATAGTTCTCCCAGCATGTGTACCTAATGCTTTACCATTTAAACTAGGTGTGTGTATACATATGATGGAAACAAAGAAGTTAAAATTTCATGTGTTAGTGATATTTGTTTAAAAAGTATGCATACGGTTGGACGCCCTAGGTTTTGGGAAAAGCATGGGTGCACGAGGGGATTTATGCATCTGTGTCCGATAAAAACCTGTAGTTGCTCTAAGTTTTGAGTCAATCAGGCATAAAACACTCCCCTGAATAAGCGTGTACAGACTAATGATATTATGTAATTTATCAACACTATGTACACATAGATTTAAATCTTCCCTCGGGTCACGGATTGTGTACGTATAAAGGCCACGCGCTTTGTTTAAAAGACCGTGACAAACAATGGGGATTACCCAGGGAGTTATTGATTTTCACGCCTTCGGAGTGCAATTTGTAGGTAGACTTTCTATTTAGGATGCCGACCGCGTCATTTTGCAGAAAGGGGGAGATTTAGGCTATTGTTTAAGCCCTAATGTGCTTGAAATTTTGGGAGCCATAGGAGACCCGCATTATAATGAATATCGCGATATAACGGGTCGCGGTATAATGAGTCTGCAGTGTATTATAAACTTAAGCAGGTGCATAGCTAGACCATTTAGTAAGTGTGTGGGGGGCGGGGCAGATATAGGGTATAAAAGAATATGTCTAACCTCACACATTTACTTTGACTGGCGATTGATGGATTTTATTGCATTTTTTTACTTCTTTATTTTCCTGGACAAGGTCTACACTGTTGCGTTTCTTGCGTACATGTAGCTGCGTGCCTGCTAAGGTTGTTCAGCATTTAATAAACATTTTCACTTTGCTTTTTTTCTTTCTTTTCAGCTGTACATGGAGTTGAGAACCCTATTCAAGGATCATCCAGGATTGGTTCATGATTTTGCTGGTTTCCTGCTGCAAGACCAGGCTGTTGAATGTGGCTGTTACGATGCATTTGAAGAATTCAACTTGGCTAGATCTTTCCTCAGGAAACTTGAGGTAAGATGGCTAGATAATGGCACTGGCATTAAAGCTGCTTTTTCACAGATGTGAAGAAATATTCGAGTTAAAACTTAATTCCTTTTTCTTTAAAACTTAATAGCTGTACTTTTGTGTGAGACATACTAGAGAATAACCAGTGGAAGCAATCTTTAGTGTGTTTTTATGGGTTTTTTTAGCCAGAATATAGTGAATTATTAAATAATTTAATCAAAAAGTGATGCAATGGACTCTACATACTTCGATATTGCTTCCTTAATTAATTATGCTTTCAATAGGTACTTTCAAGTCTATATCAATTAACAACACACAAACTGTATTGTTTCATCCACATTATATTTTGACTTTCAAATTGTTTTGTCTGTGATTAAGCACCTCAAAGTAAAAGGAGGGGGCATTCAAGGGCCAGCCCTCACTTCAATCCCACCCTCCCTGAAAGTCTAATTTAATACATGATTAACCAATTTATGGAATATTTGGTCGAAGAGTGTGTATTTATGTTTCTATTTCACCGTTTTTAATGCATAGCAAGCCCTCAGATTGTACAAGTGAACATCTAAAAATAAACACATTGTGAAAGAGAATGCCTCAATCCCTCTTATTGAAGGTACTCTAGAAAAATATATGATAGAAGACATGAACAAATTTGTCATAAATGCTCCATTGTATAAATGATTTTTTGCTAATAACATGGTCTCTTTTTCAGTTGTATTTCAGTAAGACACCATACCACTTTCAGCGAATAATCAAGACCTTTTCTCGATGGTACAGAAAGCCAGGTAGAAGCACAAGAGAGTTAAAGAATGAGATTGAGCCCTTGTTGAAGAGCCATAAGTATCTCTTGGAAGAATTCTCGAAGTTCTTTCCTGAAGAACAGCCACCAGATAGGTAAAATGCCTATACATTAACTCTTTTTTCCTTCATATATACATATTGTGACAGTCCAAAATTTAAATTTGATGAATCAAGAAAAAGTTTTAACAAAAGGAATGATTGCTCATCATAAGCAGTTTCTCTTTTTGTGGTTTTTTATTTACTAAGGCAAATGTCATTTTGGTATGTTATTATTGTTATCTGTTGTATTCAATTAGGACCATTCTGAAAATCCCCTATTTATTGAATTGATAAGAATTGAAGTGAAATTGTTTTTCAATCAAAAACTTTACCAAAGTGTTGATATTCATTTAGATAGGATGTATCAAAGCATAACCCAGAGTTGTGATTGCTTTGTGAATGCTTAGTCAGTTTTCCTAACCCAAACTATTGATAAAGAATAGGTAGGTGTGAGTTACAAAGAAAGAAATGGATAAAAATCTTATTTTATTGGATTGCATTAAAACTGTAGAAGATAATTAGGTATGACAAATTGAATTTTCTTTGATATAATGGATAGAAACATGATGAGCAATAATTACTGCTGTTTTTGTCACAGTGTTTTAGTGAATCCTTCAATAAGGTGCGTTAACCCTTAGGATGCTGGGAACTTCTCTGAAAATAGATATTTGTGTCATCTGCTTTCCAAAACCATGAATATCTGCATAATTTTGATGAGGAATGATACTCAGAGAAGCAAACAGGTAAGATCATGGGCAAGGCGCCAATTTACTTGGCGGCTGGCCTGGATCTAACCTGTTTGCATAAGCATGAAGTCTGTTCCAACACTGTAAGGGTAAAATTGTTTATGGATATAAAACATAGTACAGTAGTTAAATGAAATATTTTGTTTATCCATACAGCATGATGGATGATTTCGAGGAGATACACCTGGAGGGTAGTGACGAAGAGTTGAAGTATGACAGTTTCGAGGAGATAGAACTCTTCGAGGGAGAAGAAGTGCTAGGGACTAAGCGATGTACGTGTCTCTGTCACGAGGCGAAAGACGACACTTTCGGGAAGAAAAAGAAACACTGCTATCGATGCTGCTTAACTGTAGGTTTTACTTGTAATGTGTGATGGATCTGTTTTTAACTACTCTGTCGCATGGATTTTGGAAATCACTGAAATTTGAGAAACTTTGCAGTCAGTATAAGATGTTGTTGAAACAATACAGTTTGTTTTTTATTGCTGTTCAATATATACTTTTAGTTGTATATAATTATTATACAACTAAAAAGTAGATATTGAAAGTAAAATTAGTTCAGTGTGTGTCAATTCATCTAAAAATGAATAGTTAATATTTTGTAGATCTATTAAGGGATGTCACGCTTTTGAATTGAAATGCATGTTTATACACTGTTTACACATTTTAAAGAATTAAAAACGACCTACTTTTGCTTCAAAAGACTATTCTTCGGTGCATAGTATATATCAGTACAACACTTTCCTCTCATCTGGAAACAAGCACTTATGAAAAAGCACTATAAAAGAGGATTTCTTTCCCGCAATATTTTCTACTCTTAACAGAAAGTGTAATTTTATTTTTCATAGATTTAAGACTTAAGCGTTAATTGGAGTTTTTGAGAAAGTGCTTCATTTTTGTGAAGACCTTACTATAGTATTACATTGAACCATTAAATTTCTATCAACTGATGCTTTCAAATCAGATCACTACCAAATTAAGATTACTTATTAATGTATTGTTAATTGTCTATATGTATTGTTTATTGTCTCAGTATCACCTATGAAGGTTAACATTTTGTTTCTCTAATATCTTACTCCTCCCTTCCCTATTGTAGGTTATTGATGGTGAACTAGTCTACAGGGTAAACAAATCCACAATCAAAAAGATCCAGATCACATTTGGACCTTCAGTAAAAGCCAGTAGTATTCTCTCACCAGACGGAGAAGAAGCTGCAAACCAAGAAACCAACAATCAGTATGAAGCTGTAAACTCAGAGACCAGCAAGCAGCCAGAAGGCAGGGAGCCATGTGTGGTAGACATGGAAACAGGGAACCAATGCAAACAGGCTATGGTCGACATGGAAGTGGTAACCCAGTCTGGGAACCAGCCTGAGACTAGTAAAGAATTAATGCATGTGGACAGGGAACCGTCTGATTTAGATTCAGGCTGTGTGGTAGACTCTGATGGGTTGGAGAAGGATGTAACGACTGACGGTTCTGGGACAGGTGATGACATTGGCCAGACAGGAGAGGTCAGTTCCAGTGGACTTTATAAATGTTTGTTTTTAATAAATCTGCTCCAAAAGGAACATGATAAATGAGAAGCACAATCAATCTTTTTTTAAAGACCAAGCTTAAATGGTTTCGAAATGAAATTTAGTCTGAAGCTATCTTTAAACAGGATCCAAATCATTCAAAAAGCTCCTTTGCTGGTTGTGTAAATAGCACTTTTGGAATGATCGATTGATAAGTCTGACATGAATCTGGAATGATTTATTTTTTTTGAAATTGCATACATGTACCACAATGTAGAATGAGCTTCCCTTCTTAATTAAATTTTGAAGGCATCATCAGACAGTACTTGTAGATTTAGAAAAAAAACCACATCTTTTCATATCAAGATCAAGTAAGAATGTTTTGAATTATGGAGAAATCATACAATCAACTTCTTTTGTCATGACTATTTTGAATACTTGTCTGCAATAATTTAACCTAGAATAAGGTATAAAGAAAAAAAGATGATTAATTCACATTTCCACAAAGCTTTGCTTTGGGTTAGAGACCTTGCATTTTTGCCTTGACCCTCTGCCTCTTATGGGATATCATGACTGTTTCAAATTGAATGCATAATTGATAACAATGATTAAGTGTGAAAAATAACATCTGTTTGAGCCACAGTGCATTTTGAAAGTTAACTGCTGCACGATGCTAAAAATCGGTGTTAGGTGATAATGTGTTAATACTTTTTATGAAACATTCTTTTGCAGATTAAACCTACAGATGAAGCTTCACCAACAAAACTATCTGGTATGAATGTTACGGTGTCCAAGTGTACAGTTTCAGCCATTAATGGAGGGGATACAAATCAACGGTCAGATCATTCATGTTTAAAGAACTCTTCAAAGTCATCAGTGACAACATCAAGTGTAACAATTTCTGGAGCTCAATCAAGTTCATCTTTGGTATCGTCAAGTGAGCCTTTGATTCTTAGTTCAGCTTCTCTTTTCGACAAGTCTGATGAGGTGATAGCATCAGAAAGCAATAAAGATGTCATTGATGAACCTACATTGATTGAAAATTCTGGTTATAAAAGTTCTACACATCATGTTGCTTTGTGTGAAACCAGAAGTAAGTCAGCTGAAAACAGTGTGTCAGGACTGAATGAGCCTCAAAAAGGAGTATTGGACACCAGTAACTCTTCCAAGTCTTCCAGCGAAACAGCATTGGCAAATGATATTCTTGCTGCTGCATTTAATGCAGCTTTGATGTCTGAAGTATCATTGGACACAGTGTTTCCATTTCCATTGGCTACTAAATCTAATCACGGTAAAACGGCTAAAGGAATGCATGTGGATACTGAGCAAGGAGAGACGGACCAAACAAGTAAAGTCTCTATTACCAGAGAGAGTGGTTCGACATTTAAGCCTGAAGTATTACCAGACAACACAAGGTTACAAACACCACATGACCATCCTTCAGGACAGGGTCAATTAAGTATTTCATCAAACTCAAGCTTTAAGAAAGTGATAGCTACCTCTGTGGTAGACTCTGTTGCTGAAACTGAACCCACTATACTGTTTGGTGATTCTGACTCGTCTCAACCATTTTCCCCATTTTCACCATTTGGACAAGAAATACAGAATATCACCAGCCCAAAGAACATCGCTCTTCACAAGGCTCCATCTAAAATACGTCGTATTACTCCTATACCTGTCCGAATCTCTTTGGAGGAAGATCAATCCTTTCAAAGTGTGGTACAGAATTCACCTGTTATAACAGAGATGACGCACAGTCCTCTTGCCCAAGTTATTTTAGATAAATCAAATGGGGATTCAAGCTCGTCCAATGTGAAACAGACATCTTCCCAGGAATCTTGCCAATCCATCACTGTTCCTTTCACAGACTTCGTAGCGCATTCAGAATTCATCTCTGAAAAATCCGTGGAAATAGTGAGTTCCTCACAAAAGTCTGATGACAGTGAAAAATCATTGGGTGTTAGTGTCACTGGTGAAATATTGCCTTTTTCTTTGCTGAAAATAAGTCAACCAAATTTATTTTCTGAAGATGCTAATGTGGCATTCACAAGGGCAAGTGAATTCACATGCATCACTTCGACAATTTCTACTATTTCTGATGACAGCTTACTTCAGTGTTTGGCTAAACCTTCACATTTTAATGACACAATTGGTACTGTGTCGAATTTGACCAACATTCTTAATGCTCTTGATGAAAGGACATCACATACTAATATTCCAGAGTTACATGAAATGATAGTGAAAGGCTGTCAAAATGAAATGCAAACATCTTTAACTAGTTTGAAAGATAGCAATGCTTGCGAATTTCCATCAGAAAACTCCAAATCTGAAAATGCAGTGGCATTGCCCGGAGAAAGTAAAGACGATTTAACGTTAAATGTTGGTGAAGTTATTTGTGATAAGGACACAGTGAGCAAAGCAGCAAATGTAGAGAAGGTGGTTGAGAGTAGTTCTAGTGAGAGTGTACAAAACACAGACAACCACTACTTCCCACAGAGTACTCAGAGTATTGAGAATTTAGAGCGCATTCAAGCGGGACTCTTCAAGGTGACCTCCCTTTCGGATAGCGAGTCAAGCGGTGTACCTACTCCATGTAACAGTGCCACTCAAGTGGTTACAAACACTGAAATATTACCATTGGGTCAGGTCCAGTCAGCAAATACTCATTCTGTACCCAGTGCTAAAAACAGTGAAAGTGGGGTAAATGTTTTAGATGACACAAACAATGACTCAAGTACACCTAAAGGTTCTTTTCAAGATTCTCTGAAGACCCAAGCTCCTGACAGAGTTGTAGAAAGTAAAGTTGAGATTGTGTGTACAGATGATGTTACTGTTAGAAATTCCAAAGAAGAATACTCAACAGATAGCATGCATGATTCTGTTGAAACGCTCTCATGTTCAAACTCTAAAGAACCACTACAGATAGGAGTTAAAGAAGCTCATTCTGTTGTAGCCAATCCAAATGATACAGTTATAAACATAGATGGTACAGAGAATGTGACTGAAGCAAAAACCAGCATTTTGAGTTCAAATGATATTTCAACAGACAATCCAACAAAATTAGTTAATGAACCCAAAGATAAAGAGCTGAGAAAAAGGAAGAAAAAGGAACAAGAAGAACAGAAGTCAAATACCTCTAGTCACAAGAAAAAGAAGAAACAAATGAAAGACAAGAAAGAAATTGAGAGTACTTTGGGTTCTCCAGATGTCAGTTCTCAAGACAGTGAGACAGGCATTGAACAGTGTCAACTTCAACAGAAGGTTAGACATGTGACCATATTGAAATGTTAATATGAAAACAATTATTTTTTTATATCGTTTAATGCTGCGCTAACAGTTTTTCTGTTATATAAAGGCTTGCCTTGGATACACCAGTACTAGGTTAGGGCTTTTTAGTGTCTTGGCAAAGGACACTCCCTTGAAACAAATGGTACAGATTGTTTCAAACCTGGGACCTCTGGTTAACAAATCCGCCACCTTTACCACAGGGCTAAATAGGATCTGTGAAAAACCTTATAAACCTTTCCCTCCTACTTGTATTTGTGATCGCAAAAGAAGAGTATTTTGATAATTGAAAAAAATAGTCTCAAGGGAGAGAAAACTATTGTAAAAAGAGAAAATGGATGAGCTCTTCACTCCAGCAGTTTAGGTTATGCTGAAGACCTAAAACTAACATGACAAAAGGAGAAATTGCTTCTCAAGGAATTTTTCCTATTGTCTCATTAGTTTCTCAAATCTTCGGGTACTTCCTATAGGTGTTTTATATGTATTTTACTCTTTGTTTCACTTCTGTAGGCGCCTGTATCTATCGGTATGAACAGGGTCTTTATTCTTTGAATTGGGAAAAGGCCTAGGCCTGCTAACTTTGGGAAATTGTGTCAATGAAATTGCTGAATTTGGAAAGCAAAAAGCTGGTGTGACTGGATTTTGGGGTAAACGGCAAGATTTGCTAATCTATGATTTGGGTTATTTCAGGACTTTGGATCTAGTCTCACAGCGTCTGTTGGTTCTGAATCATGCTCAGGTAAGTCCCTGAACCCATCTATTTATTTACTCATGTAGAATTTTGCAACTGGTCCAAGTTCAAAGGTCCAGCAGACTGCAATGATAAAGTATTAAAAATTATAATTCTTATGGTATTGACAAGAATCCTTTAGACAAAAAGGGAGAACATTTTCATTTTATATAAGTTACTGTATAATGTTGGAATATTTATTTTATAGATTTTCAAGGGTAATTGTCAATATAGGTAATAAGTCTTTAAGTCTGTACTTGGAATAGGAAACAAATTGTAAGCTACAATCATTATTACAAGACATTTTTTATTAACCAACATGCTTCTCATGAGAATATTGGACCCTTAAAATGCTTGGTAATTTTCTAAATACAGATTTTTGTGTCATCTCCTTTCCAAAACCTTAACTATCTGTTTTAATTTTGTTGAGGAGTGATAATCAGAGTAGTAAACAGCTAAGTTACAGGCCAGCCGCCAATTTACTTGGCGGCTGGCCTGGATCTAACCTGTTGGCATAAGCATGAAGTTGGTTCCAGTAGTATAAAGGTTAATGAAAGCAACAACTGACAACAGTGATAAAGCCTTTTACTTGAGAGTGAGGTTATATAAAGTTTAGGGTTAAAACTTGATTATTAGAAATACATGTATGTACATGTATGTACAAGAATATTCAAAGATGAAGTTACAAAAATCGGATTCATGTAGAAAATTTAACCAGTGGTTAAGGTGGCGGACTCGAACTCGGGGTCCAAGGTTCAAGCCCTACTGACACCTCTGGTTTCGTGGGAGTGCCCTATGGCAAGTTACTTGAGAGCCCTAGCCTAGTACTGGTAGATCCAGGAAAGCTATTGCATACCTGAAAAATTGTTGATATGGCATTAAACAACATACAAAAAATTCTTTCATTCATGCAGGGAGTGAGTACTCGCCCTCTGGGTCTACCCTGTCGCCCGGATTGATGTCGTCACATTCACCAGGCCTGTTGTCTGTTCAATCCCATGGTTCATCGCTACATTCGCCAGCCCCGTCCAGTTGTTCAAGCTCGGGTCTCGTAGATGAGGAGCCAATGTGGACAAAGTAAGTATAAAAGTGCCTAACACTTCACCACATAACGCTACACTTTTGCGTCTTGCAGCGGATGACTGTCAAAAAGCATTGTGGCAAAAGGAAAAATTGCTTGTCACAAGCAATTTCTCTTTTGCCACAACACTTTTTCAATCTATATACATATTGCAAGAGCAGAACTGAAAGGTTTTTCACTTGTTACAAAGCTTTTCTAAAGCTGTCTGCTTCAGGTAAAGAAATATTGGCTGCAGGTGGTAAAGACTTAATGCTCCTTTTTCTTACTTACCTTTCTCTTGTATGTGATTGTGTTATTGGTTCAAATCAAACTTGACTGCAAATGCCCTTAGAAAAGTATAAGAAAACTGACTTTTCTTGTGATATTTAGTTGAAAATATTGTTGATTTTTTCTAACAATCTCTCATCCTGTAATTGTTGTTTCTTAATTCCTCTCCAGATGAAAAAATTGAGACATTAGCAATATTTCCTCTTGTCATAGTTGTTCCCTCAGGTGCAAAATGTCAGCCTATATAAAGTAAGGGATTACTTTTTTTACATTGAATTGTCATACAGATCATATGACTTTAAATGGCTTACCAGGAGTCAACACTCGTAAAAGATATATATCAATTAGACACACTTCATAAGGTATTGATAGATGATGATTTTTCATAGCTGTTCTGTTTATTTCAGGGAAACCGACAGAATAATCTTAGAGAAGTGCAAGTCACATGGAGTAAAAGAAAAGACCTTTGTTAGAATAGCTAAACGACTTGGAGATGTAACACCCAAACAGGTAAACAAAAAACACAGCATGCAATATGGACATATGGTATAGTCGTGCTTTTACTAATCCAGCTATTCTCGTCTTGATAGAAAGAAAGAAGGGACTCATCAAGATGTTATGAAATAAAGATTAAAGAGTATTTGTCAAAAGTGAATTACTTTTTTTCTTAATCAAAGTACTTTCAACAGGCCTTAGATATGATTAAGATTTCAAGAATGGTTTCATGACCAATTTGTTTGTAAAGACTACTTTTACATTTTCTGATGCAGATTTTTTAAAATTCAATAAAATGAGACTTGACCCATTACCAAACAATAACGACATTTGACCAGTTTATTGCAGATGACTTTAGAAGACATTGTGGGAAAAGGAGAAAATGCTCTTAGCAAGTAATGTCTCATTTCTCCACAATGTTTTGTAGTCTATCAGAAGATAACTCTCCAATTCCATCAAATTTTGAAATGTCGTCTGCAAACTCTTTTTAATTAGGGACAGTTGAAAATTTGGCATTTGGGAAAGAGTTAAGACATTTATTTTCATCAATTCCAGGTGAGAAAAAGGTTCAGACACTTGTACCAGCTGATATTTGGTGCCCAGTTCAGTTCTGAAGGTGGCCAGGAAACCAGCTGATGTCAATGGTCCAAACTCCAGGTTTACAGGGACAGTTGGCACATCACAGATGGAAAATTGATGATCAAAACTCGTGTTTTTGTGAACTGAGGCACACTTTGACTTTAACCCTTATATTGCTGGAACCGACTTCATGCTTATGCAAATAGGTTAGATCCAGGCCAGTCACCAAGTTAATTGGCGGCTGGCCTGTGATCTAACCTGTTTTCTACTCTGAGCATCTTTCCTCATCAAAATTAAGCAGATATTTAAGATTTTTGAAAGCAGACAACACAAAAAATCTATTTTAAGAAAATTACCCGTCATTCTTAGGGTAAAAAACAAATATCTCTTATCAATGCATGACCATCCCCTTACGTATGATTTTTATGACTGGCCTTAGTTGGAAGCAATAGCAGATGGTAATTATAAAGTAAGAAAGTACCTTCTCTGTGAACATGATGGAAATTTTATAACAAAAGGAGAACTATAGTGTTTTAAGAAATTTCGTCTTTTATCACAGTGGTTTGCTTATCTGAGGTAATGGATACGATGTCTCATAGTGACCTTCACCTCGGTTTGTGACCCTGATATTTTAAAATGGTTTTGACCTTTGTTCTAATTACAGGCTTGATTCAGATGAAACCATACCAGTATAGACATTGTCCATGTATCTGACAAATTACAAATTGCTAATAATTTCCAATTTGTGGTGTTGTTTATTGCTTTACATATGGCATTTGCCTTGGAAAATCATGCTCTGGTCTATCGAACCATTTTATCTTATTACACAACTCTTACAGAAATAAAAGGATTAAAAGAGAATCAACTACTTTAATGACATATGCTTCATCCAATAATGAAAACAAAGATACAATTCTGTGGTAAAAGGCAAGGTTGTTTGTCTCAAGTATTTTCTATTGATGTTTGGTTTCATTTTGGGTCAGAAAAGGGGTCAAAATATTTTCAAGTCATTTGAATAATGCGAGTGAAATCATTGAAATGAAAAATAACTTTCTTGTAAAAATCAAATGACACTTTCAGCACATGAGGTAGAGCATGTAGAAAGCTACAGGAAGCATGTCTTTGATCATTCCAATTTCATATGCATGTAGATGGTAGTTTTTCCTGTTTGTAGCAATATTTACATACCAATGACCATCTCCTTGTGTAACTAAGATGTCATATGTTGACATAAAGAGATTTCAGCCATAAACATATAAGTAGGGTTTGAATGACAAATAATACCTTATTTTAATCGCGGCTAACTCTTAAAAGCCATTACTTTGTAAATACTTATTGAAGTGTATCTTTAGTTGTAGTCTTTACCCATTTACTCATATGAGACTGACTGTTCTTCTTGCATGTTATATGAAGTGTTATGTTGTGCTCTAGAGTAGAACTCACTGTGGCAAAAAGAAGTAATTGCTTGTGACAAGCAAATTCTTCTTTTGTCACGGTGGTTTCTCTTAAGTCTTGCTGCAGGTACATGTACATCATGTTATGTCATTATGACATAAAGGGTGTAACGGTGGCTCACCATCTTTACTATGATTAACTTAGTACTGCTCTTGGTTTCCGTTTTATAATTTATTGTGCTTTGTTAAATTTTTACTTACAAATAAAAAATGAAAATATTTATAAACATTTGGGTTGGAAGTTTTCTATCAGAATCATTTTGCTAATGATTAGCTTGTTGATTTTTTTTTCCATTTAACATATAAGTTTCAAATCCCATGTAATAAAGTTTAACCCTTTACCAAACAATAACGACAATTAACCACTTTGTTGCAGACGACTCTGGAAAACATTGTGCGAAAAGGAGAAATTGCTCATGACGAGCAAAAGGAGCAATTTCTTCTTTTCCCACAATATTTTCTG
This sequence comes from Cerastoderma edule, assembly GCA_947846245.1. Lineage (NCBI taxonomy): Eukaryota > Metazoa > Mollusca > Bivalvia > Cardiida > Cardiidae > Cerastoderma > Cerastoderma edule. The sequence goes on from OX401406.1 coordinate 22,124,718, forward strand.
CCCTATCAGAAGATGATTCAATTTCATCACATTTTGAAATGTCATCTGCAAACTCTTTGAATGTGGGACAGTCTAAATTGACTTCCATTTTTCGTTTATTGTTTACTTACAGACTAAAATTTTCCGTGCGCCTTGTTTCAAGGGCAACAGTATAATGTTTTAACAAACACACGTTTTCCAAAATGGACGAAAAGCAGAATGTATAACTAAGCAGCTGTTTATCTATTCCTTTCCAAAAATCATTTTGCAAAATTGTTGCCTCTTTTTACTACGATACCAATAATCATGAAACATGGTGGATTGGGGTGTCACAAACGTTTTTAACTGCGTAAAACTGTTTTTTTAATCACTTTTCATGATTTATTTCTCATTTACATACAGAATTGTTCTATGAAGGGCGTTTCCTTATATCCCTATTTTGTTTCTCACTAGCATTAAAAATATCCTGTTCATTCGTTCATTCATTCGGTCGGTCAGTCAGTCAGTCAATCAATCACGGTTTATCACTCAAATGGCAGCGCTGGCTTTGGCAAGACGGGACCAGCACCTTGGTTCCGGCCATTTCCTGAAAACATACGTAGAATGGTTTGCGTAAATACGTTCAAAAGACAATGAAACTTCTTTTTGATTATATTTTTTTGATCATCTTCAAAATGGAATATCCTGTAGTTAAAGCTTCTCGATAACTGTTACAGGTTACCTTTTTGTAATTATTTGTTTTTCATATCCAATAAGATATCTTCAGGGCTTTTTCCAGGTTCGTTGTCAGGATCAATAAGTATTTCAATATTTAGGTCATGGTCCAAAAGTGACAAAGGCAACTACTATACATAGGTATTTCTTAACTTAATGGAATTTACAAGATTTGCGCCCATTAAGATATTAGAACAAAATTAATAGAATATACTCTTTGAATGGGAAAGGTTATGGGACTCGGCTTTGAATAACATTCTTACGCATCTAAAATCAAAGATATTTACCTTCAGTCTCTCTGTGTGCACGTAGGCTGTGTATATTGTCCTGGGGGAAACACAGGCCTGGAATAAACAAGGTCATTGATTTTATCTGTCATGCATTTTTTATTTCGATAATGATTGAAAGCATCAACAGAATACAATTGCAAGGTTATGAATTGGGCACCTTTGGGATTTACAGAAGAGACCATTGTGTAAAATTGGTGTTCCATGTTTTCTGCAGTGAATACGTTTGGAAACTGTCTCCGGATTTTGATATAGCGTGTAAGCTGAAGCCTTGCTGATGCTGTAGGACAAACAGTGATGAGTATTTCTGTTGTCATACTTCACTGCTTAAAAGTTCATCAGATATTTGTTTCTTTGTTGTTAAACGATGTTTTAAGACTGTTTTATGGTTTAGGGCGTTGTCATAAGTTACCCAGAATATCACATTTGGTAACCAATAATACCACTACTTTTTATTCTATTATGTGCAGGATTTGGTATGAACAGTGTGCGAAATTCAATTTTTAAACCACTAGCCCATTCGGGCTACCAGATGGGATTTTTCACTAGCCCGAACCAGTTTACTAGCCTGAACTGTGTATAAAAGAAAATTAATGTTATATTCAGGAAACAACATTAACATTAGACATACTTGTTTTAAAAGCCTTACAACAAACATTGAAATTAGGAACAGTTGATTTACAAATATCAATGAGATTGTGACAAAAAAGAAGGTTGTTCATTGTGTGCAAAGTCTTTTCAGTCTCTCATCACTTCAATTACCTTTTAACTGAATATGTACCATATATATTATGAAAAGACAAAAAACCTGTCTATGTAAAGTACAATCTATTTCTATAAGCCATGTTTGTATATCTACAAAACATGAAGCCTTTCCCTATTCTGGCTAAGGAAACTGGTTTTCCGGTTTTCTTCTGGGTTAAGCCTTGAACTGCTTTCTTCACTAAAGCATCTACATTTTGCACAGTTGGGCCATTGATGCAAACATTACTGTCTTATCCGACATTTTTATGAAATTTCCAACAGTATCAAACTTTTATTGTTGAAGTAAGTAAAGCTAACTGGATGCCAGATCTAGTCAAAAGGTTTAAACTGTAACATCTTTCTGAATGACAGCAACGAAAACAATGCAGACTAAGTCACAGAAAACATCACAGAAAATGGCATAGTTAACAGTAAAATCTCGCAAATCAAGGTGAGAGAAAAACAAAACCAACATTGCTCACTTCAAAAACTTCAATGTACATCTCCACTTACGAGAAACAGGCCTAAAAATCTTGGATGCCTAGCTTGGATGCCTAGCTTGCTTTTCTTCATTTTGTTTTAAAGCGGATGCTTATTGTTGCAAATAATAAAAAGCGTCTATGGTATCCAATTAACCAAACGCTAGTCTGGGGTCCTGGCCCATGCTAACCCGCATTATAGCCTGGGGTCCTGGCCCATGCTAACCCTAGTTCGCGGTATACGAACGGGCCAGGAGGTCATACACGTGTTACTTTTGAGATCTTGAATTCCCATTGACTCCAATGTTAAATCAGCTATTTTCAAGACTCTGCTGAATGAAGAATAGTGTTTTTTATGCTTAGCTATATACAGGAACATCAAGTTTGTCCATTCAACTCTCAGAAACTGTAATAAAATGGACACCTCAATCGTCTCATTTTTTTTCTACGGAGCAAAGTGTATTAGTACCGTCCGAAAATCAGTGCACTAGCTGTCAAATCTAGCCGAGGTACCAGCATTTGTGTTCATACATCCTTAACAAATAGTCCTGCAATAAGCAATCAAAACAAACTTTGGGAGCATTGCAGGACTATAATCTATACAGGAAACACATCAGTGTTCTACCAGCTCATCTCTTACCAGCAAAACTATGCACCAGAAGTTGAAACTCAAAATTTCTAAATGGGACTACTTTTGGGTACTACGACCCGGAAGTACTCCGTAACAGGTGCGAGACCAGGACCCCAGGCTAACCAAACGCTTGAAGATACCAAGCGTCTATTGACTTTAAAATCAATTTGGGATAAATCGCAATATCACGATCAGTAAACTGGATCCTCGCTCAATCGTATCTACTCGGCAATCCCCGTAACAAGTCGGTAGATATACCTCGTAGGCAGCACATGAATACACCAGTTCTCCTGGGGTAATTCGCCTTATTTCCGGCGGATAACGCAAAATGCACACATGCACTAAATATGTATTTTAGATACACACAAATTGGCTATATATCACCATTGAATGTTGTTTTTACCCTTTTCATTAAAGATGATCATATCAACACATCTTTGTTTCATAATTTGTCAATCGGCTCTTCTCCGTAATCCCCGGCTTGTGCCGGGGATTTCCGAGTAGATACGATTGCAAACGGACATGCCCTTCGTTGCTGACCTACTTTCAAAAATGGCTCCCCATTGCCTCCGAGGTTATTTTAAGAAGTGGCCGAGGTGTTCCGATTGGATCCTCGCTGTCTTCTTCCATTATGTTCGATATATGAGATACCGGTAACCAACCTAAACTAACGGATCGGTGGTCGAAATTTGACGTCTTTCAAGCGAAATATCTGGGACCCGAAATATCTTATTAATTTTTCGGCCAATTTTTACGAATTAAAAAGGAAGTTGTTTTCCCTAGTAAAATGCTTACAGATATGTACAGTAAATATCACTAGCCCGGTCGGGCTACCACTCTGGGGGAAATTAAATAACCCACTAGTCTCGGGGCTAGTGCGAATTTCGCACACTGTATGAAACGTACTGGAACGCACCTTGCGGTATATCATATATATGCTTTCTTTGAACCATATGTCAAAAATAACATTTTCTTAAAGAACATTATCAGTCATCAAGAATTACTAGTAGATATACCATCATAGTAGCCAGACTGCAATAGACGTTTCGATTAGGGACTAAAATTTGAATTTTCGGTCCGTTTTGTATACTTCAGTCTCCCTTTCTTGTTCTTTTTTGTCTTTTATTTTTTTCTCCTTCTTCATTTTCTTCTTCGTCTTTTAAGTTTACTCCTTCCCTTTCTTTAACTTACCCAGTCTGCACCTTCGAATGTCTACAACAAAACCCCTTTCCTCATACCCCTCTGGTGGTAAAGGGATGGTGTTTCCAAATCTCACAGTGTTGGGTCCTGTAGAATAAACAAATGTGTTTATTACCTCATTACTGAACCGTCTATAGGAATGACTCTTGTCTCGTTTGTCATATCTTAAGTTTGACAAAGTAGGGGTCTTATTTATAAAATTGTCTTTTTTTCAAATGTTAACTTGCATGACCAAAAGGAGTCTTCGCAAGATTGTTTTATTAGGCATACAGACGAACGAACAAACGAATATTTTTTTATAAGTGACATTTGTTGATATAACGGTAAGCTTCAATTAGACAGATTAAGGCTGACCAACATGTAAATAGTTTGGTTTCATAGCTTCTGCAATTTGGCTCTGTGGCACATTGGCTAGAATATACAACTCGAAATAAAGTTGACACACTCTGCATACGACCAATTCCCAATGACGGCATTTGAATTTTCGAGAGAGGATCCTGTTTGACTTGGGGAATGTCTTACCGGGGCAGTCAAGTTTTAGATCCTTCCCTTTAATTATGAACTTGACATCACAACACAGCTGAAATAATGTTGACGAGATGTTAAGTGATAAAGTCAGTCTATATTGTCAACCATAAGTGATCAAATGTATTGCCACCTTACCAACAATATGTATCATAAAGTGTGTTTTCGTGTACAATTGCTGTTCAAAGCTGGTTATATTTGAGCTTTAAACGGTCACTATATACTCGACCAAACATGTTCAAATTTATTAGTATTCTAACGTTAAATAACAAAAAAACAGTTAATAAATCTTGCCAAATTCATTTGTGAAGCTCTCAAACGGCGGTCAAGTTCATTTGATAATTTGACAAACTTATTGCTTATCTTTATAGATATATTGTTATTACCATTCCATATAAATTTGTATAGGGGTAAATCAACATGCCTTTTCATGAGAGGCAGTCTCCCAACTGACTTACGGAATGCCGATGGTTCTACCCGCCTGGTTTACAGTTAGAACGCCCCCCTGTCAAAACGTCCCATTGTTAGGACGTCCCAGTATTTGTCAAAACGTCCCAGTAGGGGTAGAAAAAATTGTCAAAACGTCCCAATACAACGTCCCACTTAATTTTGTATAAGTTAGATAGTGCTAAGTAGGTTAAATAAGATTTTAAGTAGATCTAATTCAAATATACTGCATATGTTATACCAAACACCTAATGTTTAGTAGGTCTTTGGATTTACATAATTTATTTTATTAAGAGAATTTGATTTCAATATTGGAATTTGGAAAAGAAAATATTAATAATTTTTTCATTTAATTGAAGAAATTTTCTCATTACCAGTTTCACTGATGATGTTTATTTACACAGCCTGTCAGGATAATCTAATGTAGTTTAGTCAACCTTTATGTTTGAAAAGGTATTTCATAACTGTGTAACGAACCGAGCAAATGAACCTCTCAAAGAGACAAACACATCCGATCAGTGAAAAACACTGTCGTACACTGAGTGGTTGTGTTGTCTATTTATATACCAGCATGTTATATATCGGAAAATAAAACATATAGCAGAAACAAAAAGGACTATCCGAAATGCCCGTGCTCATTCTATGCAGGAGTAATTATGGGAACTCGCTGTGCACGTAGAAGTCGTGTATTTTAAAGCGACTTTACACTATCGAAACCCCTACTCAATCTCAATATCTCATTATTAGTCGAAACCGACATTTATGATCATAAGAAAGTTTGACCTAATTGTAATTAATTAATTGGACATCAAATGTCGGCCAGTACACTGTCATCCTTTAATCTAGTTTCCTCGCCTCGAATTAGCTTCGATTATGCAGAGACATAGATAACAGAGATTGGCAACTCCTTCTTTACCTATAGCCGGTTTCTGCGATATCTCGCATGACGCGTTATTTAGATAACATTATCTATGTCTCTTGACCGAAGAAGCAAATATTTAGCTAGTCACTCCTTTTGCATTCAAATTGTTGGTGAGTTTGCGTATTGCTCGTCCATACGTAATGCTTTCGTCTTTTATGGGGCGCGTATACTTGTGCATACATCTCACAAAGTTTGCAGATGTACACGTCCGATTGACTTTTGCAGAGACATAGATAACATCAGAGACATAGATCTCTGATAACATGTTATCTATGTCTCTGACTTTTGCAATTGATCGGCGGTGTTGCAGTATATATGCCATCCAAACTGATTGGTCATTTTGGAAGTGCTACGTATGATCAGAGACATAGATAACAGAGATTGGCAACTCCTTCTTTACCTATAGCCGGCTTCTGCGATATCTCGCATGACGCATTATTTAGCGAGACCTTTCGAGATCTGTCTATCGACGCTTTTTTCAACTGAACGCGAAATAGGCAACACACATTTAAGCGTGTTTCAAGTCATAATTGTAAAATACTAAGTCAACTCATTGTTTTGGTCATCAATAATCCTGTTTTCTATTTCCGGTTCAACTGCGCATGTTATAAAATACAATAATCAAAGTATCAAGAGTATCAATAAAGAGTGATCCTGATCGAGTTGCAGACGACAGCTGTTATCATATATTGCATCCCCTTTTCTTTAACAGATTTAAGAAAACATCTGTATGTGATACCATCTACATGTGAATTAATAAAATGTCTTAATGTGAAGTATTTTCCTTTTCAAAGAAATAGTTAACATTAAGCATTGTAACATATTCCGATAAATTTTACCCATTAACACATTTGTATTAACTGTTTAAATGTTACTAACTTCTCTACTCATTTGCTCAATGGTCAAAGAGAGATAACTCAAACATTATCCATTTTCAAACAGCACTCAGTTATTTCCCTTTGATGATGAAAATCGAATGCTATTATTACAAATTTCTGACTATAGTGGACATTGCAATTTGCACATTGTGACCTTTTTTTTCTTTTTTTTTTAGTTCTAAATCAGTCAAACTATGGCCTACAACTATTAACTAATAACTAATGACTAGAATCAATGTTTATGAATTTTCTGGACTTTTTGTGCTCATCTCAATTGAATACATTGTTGAAAAGCCTAGATGAGCTTGAGCCTACATGAGCTTACATGAGCTTTTCCATTCACATTCATGTTTTTTTCAATGCTCTTATTGTCCTGACTAGAATTTAAATCTGTTTTGAGACAGAAAGGCATCACAGGGATTATTATGCCCCTTAACACAGTGTATGCCTTTAAACCTAAAAAAAACTGTAAGTGTACTTGTTAAAAATTGTGTTCTGTTAATACAGTCATATGACATTGTCATCATGTCTTAATGAACTACAGACAGTTTTTCACATCTCACACATTATAGTCATTGTTCAAAGCGTTTTGGTTTCCGGACTTCTCTACCCGACCTAGTCTTTTTCTTAACGTTGTCTGGAGGAACATTCTCTTTCTTAGGATTGTTATTCACACTTGTACCACTTGTATTCTGTGCCAATTTCGGTTGTTCGGTTACTGTTTCTGTTGGCTCAATGATGACTGATGCTGGTGTTTCTATGTCAACATTTTGGGTGATGACATGTGGTTTCTCTTGTTTTCATGAGTTTGTCCGTATTCCGTCGATATTCACGCCCGGATTCTCCTGCTTTCACGATGTGCGATCGTGGATATTCGGATGGTTTAACATATTCCGCAGGTTTCCAGCCTGAAGGGGTTTTAATACGAACTGCATCCCCTGACTGGATAGTGTCTTTGGTCTTTGCATGTTGGTCATAGTAGTACTTCTGCTTCTCGCGAAATTCTAATAACTTTGGCGCGACATTTTCACTTGTTTTTTCGGGTTGTCGCAAGGTTTGTTTCATGGGAATAAGGGATTTCGCGCGTTGTCCCATCAGACGTTGCATTGGCGATCCAATGTTTTCGCGGGGTGTGTTCCTTAGTTCTAACAGGGCTAAGTAAATGTCATCTCCTGTTTCGCTACACTTCTTTATTAGATTTTTTACAGTTTGTACAGCCTTTTCGGCAAGGCCGTTTGCTTGTTGGTGTAACGGTGAAGACGTGATATGGCGGATGCCATATTTCTCGGTAAAATCTAAGAACTCAGCACTGGTGAACTGTGGTCCGTTATCCGAAATTATTGTGTCCATGATTCCGTAACGAGCTATGTTTTGCTTGATGTGTTTTAAGATGGTGCTCGTTCTAGTGTCTCTTTGCAATGGTGCTACTTCAATGAAGTTGGAGAAGTAGTCCACTACAATTAGGTAATGGTAACCTTCAAGTTCGCACAAGTCCATTCCGACTTTGCTCCAGGGTAGTTCAGGTATGGGTTGGATGATCATTGGCTCCTTTTGGCTCGTGTCGCGATGCGTAAGACATGCACTGCACTTCCCAACCATGTCTTCTATCTGCTTGTTCATACCAGGCCAGAACACTAACTCTCTTGCCCTATTTTTACAGTTAACTACCCCAAGATGTGACTTGTGTATTGCTTTCAAAGTTTTTTCTCTCAGCTCTGCCGGGATACACACATGTTCCCCTCGGTACAGAACTCCGTTGTAAATTGCTAGTTCATCGCGATAGTCCCAGAATGGAATAGCCTCCATGGGAACTTCACACTTCGTTTCTGGCCATCCTCGTATAATGACTTCGGCCAGCACTTGGAATTGTTCATCAGCTTGTGTCGCGCGCGCAATTTTGTCATGGTGAGAGCACGACAGCGTATCGAGCTTCAAAACCATCAACTCTTCGTCCAGTTTTCGCGTCGCGATTTTCTAATGGTAATCGGCTGAGACAGTCTGCAAGGCCCATGTCCTTGCCGCGTTTGTGCACCAGGTTGAAGTCATACGGTTGTAACTTCAGCATCATCCGTTGAATCCGTAGCGGAGCTTTATGTATTTCTTTCTTTAATAGCAATTCTAACGGTTTGTGGTCTGATTCCACTAGAAAAGTTTCTCGACCATAAAGCAGTTTGTGGAATTTCTCGCATCCATTAACTACGGCAAGCATCTCTTTTTCAATTTGAGCATAGCGTTGCTCTGTTGGTGTAAGCGCACGTGATGCGTATGCCACTACACCGTCCTTTCGAACTATTGCCGCACCAAGGCCTCTCATTGATGCGTCCACTCTGAGTGTCACTGGTTTCTTTAAGTCGTAGTACTGGAGTACCTTTGTCGACACGAGTGTTTCTTTTATTTTCTCGAATGCGCGTTTAGCTTCGTCATCCCATTTCCACGATTCTAGTTTTTTTATATCACGCAGCGGTGCATTCAGTTCACTGAGATTTGGGATGAATTTCGACACATAGGACAGCATACCTAACACTGTCTCTAGCTCACTAAAGCTTCCTGGTTCTCTCATGTTTGTTATCACCTCTATCCTCTGTTCTGTTGGTTTTATTCCGTCTCCAGTCAATTTGTGACCTACATAATTAACTTCTGATTTGGCGAACGCGCACTTTTTCTTATTTAGCTTTAAGTTCACTGATTGTGCCTTCTGGAGCACGGTCTCCAAGCGCTTATTGTGTTCTTCGAGAGTTCTCCCGTGAATCAGAATGTCGTCAACCACGATCTCTGCCCCCTCAATGTCACCAAAGTTCTGTTCCATTGACCGTTGGAACACTTCGCTGGAGCATTTCACGCCCATAGGCATTCGCAGATATCGGTACCTGCCAAAAGGAGTATTAAATGTAGTGAGCTTTGAGCTCTCTTCTGTTAATTTTATCTGATAATACCCCATGTTCGCGTCTAATGTCGTGAAATATTTACTACCGTTTAATCGCGTTGCAACATCATCAAAACTGTTCATTGGGTAGTGTTCTCTCTGTATCGCATGATTCAAGTCTGTAGGGTCTATACATATGCGCACTCTGCCGTTTTTCTTTCTGACACACACCAAACTACTGACCCATTGAGTAGGTTCGGTCACTTTAGCAATGATATTGCATTTTTCTAAGTGTTTCAGTTCCGTGAGTAATTGTTCACGAATCGCGACCGGCACCGGTCGTGGTGCATGCACTACTGGTTCTACCAAATTGTCAATTTTCATCTCATATTCTCCCGGTAGACATCCGATTTCTTCTCCGAGTACGTCACTATATTTCTCAATAATTGATTCCGTTTCGAATCGCGCTGTGTGGATTCTCATAATCAGACCAAAATTGACAGAGTCATCCCTTCCAAGCAAATCTATGTCTCTTGGAGTGTTCATTATCTGAAAGTCAATTGACTGCCTAACATTTTTGTGCTCGCATGGCAAAGTAATCTTTCCTAGAGCTTTCACAGCTGACCCACTTACACCATTTATAATAACATCACTGCGTGTGATTGGTGCTACGCTTTTGAACATTTTCGCGGACTTGCTCGTCATCACATTACACATTGCCCCACTGTCTATTTCAAATCTTACCGTATGATTTCCTATTATCAAGTCCGTTGACCATTCGTGATCCGCGTTATCCGCACTCGATGTCGCGATCCATACGTCATTCGCACTCGCGTGTTAGAACTCGTTGAACATTTCTTCGATTTCGTCGCCTTCCTCCGCTTCTGTATAGTTGACACGTCGTTGACCCCCACGGCCCCGATAGCCACCTCGACGACGTGGTCTCCTTCCATAACCACGCGCTCCACTGTGTGATGCTCCTCTTTGACGTGGTTCCCCATTTGCAGCTGGACACAATTTGGATGCTTTAAAATGGCCAAACTGGCTGCAATTGTCACATTGTTTTTGATAGGCGGGACATTTTCTAGGTTCATGCCTTCTGCAACATTTTCCACAGTACCGTTGGCCAAAATTATGATAGTTCTGGTTCATTTGGGCCACATTTACTTGAGGGTTCTCGCCTAGAGATTTGATATGACATTTCGTCAGTTCTATTAGTCTCAATAATGATCCGTGAACGAAGCTTTTTTCATCATTTGGACATTTATCGTGCTTCGCTACGTCTCAAGTCCAACGTGATTTTTATGTTACAAAATTTCGAACGACCGACTCAGTGCTTTTAACTTGCGATTTTTCGTTTTCAAAGGGACCAAAAAATAAACGGAAACTTGAAATACATACATAAATCATTTATGAATCGTCTCAGCCCACACAAGTATCCAGGACACCTCTTATATGCGAGTTATCTATCAAGAAACATCTACGATGCTCAAAAATATACAATCACCGTCCATGTTGTTTACCACCGGCCGCGAGATTCCCACGGATATCTTGCGGGTCAAAGGTCATCGCATTATGTATACAGTTTGGGATGAAGTACGCGTCTTTCCCCCTAAAGTCGAGTTGTACTAAGTTGAGCTCTCTTCACATACAGATTCGGAGAAGATATGCTTGGATAAGATGTCTTTTGCAAACCAGCATTTGAAGCATAGTCCGTTATGGTTCTTCTAAAATAACATCCTTGTTTTTGTTATCTATTAATTCGCTTATTTTGTTTAAGTAGGCCTATTACGTGATTGTAGTGTTACCAAAAATAAAAAAATATATATACTTTTTTTTTTCAAAATGAACGGAAATCATTTCATGTTTTGTTTTGAATCGAATCTAACAGGAATAAGGATCATTTAACCCTTTCCCAAACAACAAATTTTCGACTGTTCCAAATTGAAAGAGTTAGCAGACGACATTTCAAATATGATGAAATTGTAAAATAATCTTCTGATAGGGCAGAAAACATTGTGGGAAAAGGACAAACTGCTCGTCACAATCAATTGCTCCTTTTCCCACAATGTTTTGCACAGTACAGTGTTTATTCTAGGCCGCGCGATCGCGCGATTCGCCCCCATTTTTGAAAAAGCGCCCCTGTTTCATATCCGTATGCGCGTAAAGGCGCCCCTATTCAATGAAAATCGTCTAGCTTATTGTTTAGAAAATATTCATAAACTAAAGAAATTGTTTTCCGATCATAAGTTGGCAGATTAGTACGAAAATGCGTGGGTCCGACACCGTCACTCGATACTGATGCTTCGAAATATTGGAAACCCAAAATATTAACAGAGTTAAGTTTTCAATCTAAAAATAGAAATAATTTGCATAATTTATTTGGCTTACCCTGGTTATACTTCCGTTCTAGAAAGAAGTTACTTTACGGCGTTGTGTTCTAAAATTCTTTACGCTATGCATGTCACTATATGCCGACGTAGTTTATGAATAATATCGAGCATTATTTTCTTGTGATTATAAATGATTTATATCGCATTTTTGCGTGAATTCTTCGACGGTTATTTGGTATACTGTCTTGTAAAAAGAACAATGGTTGTTTCGTTTAATATTCGTTCCTATATGCAGCCAAACCCGTCTGGAAGTGAAAAGTTGTCCATTTTAATTGAACATTATGGCAAGGAAAAAGGCGAGCCTTTATAGGCACCTATTTTAGATGGTGAAAGTGCTAAACAAGAATATGCCCTGTTGAAAGAGCTGGTCTTGCAGCAGAAATATCCACGAGATAATTTTAATGGAAAATTATCTTCCAAAACCATAAGGATTTGTTTCCAAACCTGATAAAACTTGCCAACATTGCACTGGCTCTACCAGTGCAGACAACCATTTGCGAGAGAGGGTTCTCGGTGCAAAATATTGTTAAGACCTCCCATAGGAATAGACTCAATGACTTGAAACTCAGGACATTGATGACTATTGCTATTGAAGGTCCTAAAGTTAAAGACTTTGATGCCACGGATGCACTGGAAGAGTTTAAAAACAAGAAACAGAAGAATATTTTCAAAAATCCATTAAAAAGTAATAGAGTTAAACAAAGCATGGTGTTCTAGTGTTTTATTTTATTTCCTTAATTCAGAGAAACAATTTTTCACACACCCCCTCCCTCCCCCCTATTTTCTAGGAATCCCCCCTGTTTTAGTAGGAGGGGGGTGAAATGCACCCCTACAAATCCATTTCTAGAATAAACACTGACAGTATCTGCAACAAACTGGTCAAATGTCGTTATTGTTTGGGAAAGGGTTAAAAGTTCGATTTATAAAATTGTGATTGGAGCGATATTTACGCCTAGCGTAAAACGCCTGACGTCGGACCGATAAAACTTGTAGTTGATTTCATTGAAACTATAACAAACTATTTCCTTCACCTGTGTTGGATCGGTGATGTTCAGTCCTATGAACACCAAACATATATACTTACTGCAACTGGTGTTTAAAAAGTTACTCATGAAGTATTACGTTGGGTGTTCATCGGGTACACGCTATCAGCGACCTGCATGTGAAAACCGCGTAACCAGAGCCTATCTATCACGTATTTACACAGTAGATTTAATGTCAAAGGAATAAAACAACACATTTTGACATAATGAATATTTTACTTAACACCTTCATAACAATATGTCGTTGCACAGTGTTTATAGTGCTTGAAGAAGGGGTGGGGATAAATAGTTCAAGCTTATTATCATCAATCCTTTACCAGACAACAAGAGGAATCTGTGGGTTTGTTTTGCAGACGACGTTATATACATGTGTCGTAAACCTCGCCTCGGGTAACGAGTTTTATTGGGTTCGGGCTCTGGATAAAAATTGTCTAACTCGGGTTAAACAATTAGTTAGTCAGGATCACACCACTAGCTTTTAAATTAAATGACACTTAAGGTAGCTAGAGCCTAACAAGAAAAATAACAAAATCTTAAAAGGAAATAATAAAGATTTTAATCCCTTAAAGTTACAAAGTCAAGTTATTAAACCAAAATGAAACAAAGTGCTTTTCTCACAATGTTTCAAGTTCGGACATAAAGTGTTCAATAAAGTTCAATCAAATTATAAAGGATAAATTCACAAAGTCAAAACGATTAACTCTGTTCAAGCTTATCCATTATCATCAATTCCTCATCAGACACCATGAACAAGGAGGATCTGGGGTTTTTTTTGCAGACGATGTTATACGCATGCAATATTGGTATATTAGGAGCAAGTGGTGCGCTGTGTTTCAAATGATATCAATTCTACAATTCATTCAAATTACGAACCTATAATGTCAACCTATTTACCAAATGTAGGACCTTTATACATGTACTTGAATCAGGCTGCTGTACCGAAATGAAATGTTGCTCATAAGAAGCGAATTTTCAATTAGTTACATTTATTTCAACTCCTTTTTAATTAAGAACTTTAATCTGTTGTTACAACAATTTGTTCCACCTGTTGATCGCTGAAATTTGGACTTCTAACAGGTGTTCAATGGAAGTATTCTTTTGAAAAAACTGCTCCTTTTCAGACTGTTTCACTGTGAATTCACATTCAACTTCCTACACATACTACAACAAGTTCACGCAGTGCATTCACAAACGGGACACTCCTTTGCAAAACAATAATTTGAACTCTGTATTTCACACTTGTCCATTCGATGCGTTAGCAATTGACTTAAATCTTTCTCTCCACAAGATCTCTCATATAGTCGTCTGTGATTGATTTCATAAGGGATCTTCCATATGGAAACAGAATTCTGTCATACACGTCCACTACGCCTAACGGTACGCCTAACTTCTTGCCAGTACGAAAGTACACTTTTGGAAGCCCTCAATGAACGATCACTTCAATATCGGGTACGTTGACCCCAATTACCTACAGAACACGAATGGAGGAGGCAGGCGAACAGAATTCCTTTATTATCCATTTTTTGTTTGTTTCTTAGTCCTAGAACTGTGAAACCTTTCCACGATCCTTCCCCTTGTGGCCTTAATACTGTCTTTGTATACTTGAATCAACAAACACCTTTCAAAGGAGGTCACACTTACCCAATTTGTCACTCGAGGCAAACCATCCAAAACAAAGAAGACCAAAGGTATTTCAATTTGTGTCAGTATGACAATCAAAGACCATCACATTTGATTATTAAGTAAGAGAGAACAAATTTTGCCGAAAATAAGAAAATTAACGTCGAAACAAGTTTCACGGCATAATTGACCAAGTGCCATCGGCGTAATAGAGCAAAATTGACAGGTTAGTCTGATCAGAGACATAGATGTTATGATTGTAATCTATGTCTCTGGTCTGATAAAATATATTATCTCCATTTAAGTTGTTATTGAAATATAACGGAATACTATCATAATATATCAAGGTAACTTACAAAAGATTAATATCAGGGGGAAAATGTTCGCCCTCGATCTACATTACAGTGAGGGGACACATGTGCGCCTAAACCCATTACTAAACAATAACCAAATTTACCGGTTTGTTGCAGACGACTCTAGAAAACATTGTGGAACATGGATAAATTGTTCTTAACGAGCAATTTATCCTTTTCCCACAATGTTTCCTACCTAATAGAAAGGTCATTTCCAATAACATCACATTTTGAAATGTCGTCTGCAAACCCTTTCAATTTGGGACGGTTGAACATTTAACGTTCGGTAAAGAGTTATACAAAAATGGGGGCAAATGTTCGGGGGGGGGGGCAACTTCCCGTATATCATTTCGCAAGTTTCAGCCAATGCGTTGAACTAAGTCTGCAAGAAGCGCCTTTCCATGTATTTGGTTTCAATTAGGAAAAATGACGGCCTCAACTTCGTCTGGACTTCTCATTTTTAAAACAAGATAGTTAACACCGTCGAATTCCATAAATGAATCCATTGTTTCAAAAGAAGTAACAAAAACATATATAATCAGATGATGAAAATACTGTGGGAATTATTTTAGTCGAAGTACAGTATCAAGTGCTCACAAATAATGTACTCCCGCCAAACGCGTACAACGTTACTAACAGTGATCGAGTGTAAATCGAGTGTTGACATGTATAACGGACCGTGTAACATAACCCAGAGCGAGACTTAGCATCCGGATGTTTCGGACTTTTACCTCAGCGTTTGAAAGCAGGTTTTATGTGTGTGATTTAAATCAAAGTTCTGGATATTTATACAAAAGTGACACTTTTGAGACTTCACACATCGACAGATAAAAGGTTGATCTCCAAATCGGTATGTTTGATTTCATAATCCATTGCATATTTATGGAATGATAGGTGGTTAAACATGCGCAGAAAATCTGTGCGCAAAAATCTAACGTAAAAATCACGATTGACTCTGGACTCGAAGGCGTCAGTCAAAATAGCAATAGCCTTCGAGACCAGTTATCTGGACTACAGTTCTATTAGTCCAGATAACTGGTCTCGAAGGCTATTGCTGTTATGAAGGTGTTAAGTAAAATATTCATTATGTCAAAATGTGTTGTTTTATTCCTTTGACATTAAATCTACTGTGTAAATACGTGATAGATAGGCTCTGGTTACGCAGTTTTCACATGCAGGTCGCTGAAAGCATGTACCCGATGAACGACACCCAACGTAATACTTCATGAGTAACTTTTTAAACACTAGTTGCAGTAAGTATATATGTTTGGTGTTCATAGGACTGAACATCACCGATCCAACACAGGTGAAGGAAAAAGTTTGTTATAGTTTCAAGGAAATCAACTACAAGTTTTATCGGTCCGACGTCAGGCGTTTTACGCTGGGCGTAAATATCGCTCCAATCACAATTTTATAAATCGAACTTTTAACCCTTTCCCAAACAAAAACGACATTTGACCAGTTTGTTGCAGATACTGTGCAAAACATTGTGGGAAAAGGAGCAGTTGATTGTGACGAGCAGTTTGTCCTTTTCCCACAATGTGTTCTGCCCTATCAGAAGATTATTTTCCAATTTCATCATATTTTGAAATGTCGTCTGCAAACTCTTTCAATTTGGAACAGTCGAAAATTTGTTGTTTGGGAAAGGGTTAAATGATCCTTATTCCTGTTAGATTCGATTCAAAACAAAACATGAAATGATTTCCGTTCATTTTGAAAAAAAAAGTATATATATTTTTTTATTTTTGGTAACACTACAATCACGTAATAGGCCTACTTAAACAAAATAAGCGAATTAATAGATAACAAAAACAAGGATGTTATTTTAGAAGAACCATAACGGACTATGCTTCAAATGCTGGTTTGCAAAAGACATCTTATCCAAGCATATCTTCTCCGAATCTGTATGTGAAGAGAGCTCAACTTAGTACAACTCGACTTTAGGGGGAAGACGCGTACTTCATCCCAAACTGTATACATAATGCGATGACCTTTGACCCGCAAGATATCCGTGGGAATCTCGCGGCCGGTGGTAAACAACATGGACGGCGATTGTTTATTTTTGAGCATCGTCGATGTTTCTTGATAGATAACTCGCATATAAGAGGTGTACTGGATACTTGTGTGGGCTGAGACGATTCATAAATGATTTATGTATGTATTTCAAGTTTCCGTTTATTTTTTGGTCCCTTTGAAAACGAAAAATCGCAAGTTAAAAGCACTGAGTCGGTCGTTCGAAATTTTGTAACATAAAAATCACGTTGGACTTGAGACGTAGCGAAGCACGATAAATGTCCAAATGACGAAAAAAGCTTCGTTCACGGATCATTATTGAGACTACAGTTCTATTTGCCTACAAACCTGCATTACTCTTTCAATAGTCAAGTTTCCGGCTGGTATTTCCATCAATTTTTCACTGCACTTTGTGTCATTCACTCCGTTTATGATCATGTCGCATATAAGTCCCTCTTTCTGCTCCCCATACTGACACTGTTCTGCTTTCCTTTTTAACTCAGCGATATAATCCATGATGGATAGATTTCCTCGTTTAGTATTTAAGAACTCCTGCCGCTTAATGTTTCTGAAGCTGTGGACCCCAAAATGCCTGTCAAATTTTCCAAACACAGTTTCCAAATTGTGTTTATCCTCGGCCGGCACTGCCTCGATTCCTGCCTTCTCGTTTGCCTCAACTGCCGGCGACCACGCGAACGAGTCGTATATTTTTACACATTCTCGACCCATATTGGCAAGAAGAACACCCACTTTCCGTCTGCCAGGCTTGTCATCAAGACCTAACGCGTCTAAATGGACCTGGAAATCCCGTTTATAATCCTCCCAACACGCCGCTCCTTCCGATGGGTTAAACTCCGGTAAAGGCCGTATTCCTTTAGAAGCCATTACACTGATGTATCCAGTGAATATTTAATCAAACGTTTGTTACAATCGATTGTCCTGCAATCGCCTGATTGGTCTGATATTCCTCGATTCTGACACCATGTAAAATACTAAGTCAACTCATTGTTTTGGTCATCAATAATCCTGTTTTCTATTTCCGGTTCAACTGCACATGTTATAAAATACAATAATCACAATCGTATCTACTCGGCAATCCCCGTAACAAGTCGGTAGTTATTTTAAGAAATAGCCCAATCGGAACTACTCGGGTATTTCCGTGAGCTGTGTTTTCTATTGGATAAACCCGATGTGTTCCGAATGGAAATAGCCGAGGTGTTCCTAGCCTGGGGTCCTGGCCCGTTCGTATACCGCGAACTAGGGCCAGGTGTCAGAGAAAGTTTACCGAACACAATAGTGTTCGGTTATGCCGAGATATTCCGAATGAAACAACATCGACTGCGCATGCGCGTCGATTAAGAGTCTGCAAGCTTATTCATGGGAAACTGTACCTATTTAGACACCCTTCTTAGCGTTGGATCCTTTTGAGATGAAATAGTGACTCCGGTTTTTATTGTATTTTAAAGCGTTGTGTTTTGTAATGGAACACAAATGCAGTACACCGCGCAAATCACCCAAACAGGGTTGTGTTTGTGACACAAGTATTGAAAAGTCAAGCTCTTTGCGTCGTGTTTTACCATATAACAAATCCGGCGTAGATCAAAGTAAACTTTATGGTGGAATGTCTGTAATAGATGGTGTCGTGTGCTTAAATGTGTTATAGAAAAGTACTTAATATTGACAAGATAGTTACAGAATTAAGGAAGGCGTGTCAATCTTCCAAAGTTAGAGTTAAACGTGGTTTTAAAAGACGAGATATGACGAGACAAGAATATATCTGGAAAATCGTTTGATAAGCAATATATGTTAGAATAGTTTTAATTCTGATATCAAATTCTTGAGATCTAAATGTGTCCAAATCAGTTTATTCTTAGTTCATGCGTTTCCCCCCTTTTTGATGACTTCGTCAACTACAGGTTCTTATGTTAAATCAGACTTTCAAACAACACTAAATAAGCCTATTGCGATAATGTTTAATACCAATTATAATTGATTTTGTAGGCTCCATATGATTTTGTCAAAACGAAAAATAAAGGTGCTTAATTTGTCGAGAAGCTTGGCTTTTGATTATAATTTGGAAAAGAAAAATCACGTTCTTTTTTCCTTGTTTGTTATCTAACTTATAACTGCATAAAGGGAATAAATACAGATGCCGTTGATATACTAAAACTCTTGTCGGTGGGATTCTTATCTTTATTGCCTGTTAATTGAATTCGTGATTGTTTAACCAGAGATACGTGAAACCCTTTACCCCTTCCTTTTATGTGTCGTTGGATTTGATTAAAAAGAACATGTTATGGGAAAGATAGAAGAAAATCCCAATTTTTTCACATTTTTATGTGGTCTTTCTTTCTTCAAAATCTCCTATTAACACTTCACAAGCCTCAAATTTAAGCATCGAAGGATTTAAGATGATATGTAATATTGATTGGTGGAGATATTTGTTTCCAATTTGTTTCCATTCAATATGTTTTGTGTGTGATTTAAAACTCATTTGAATATATAAACAATAGTTTTGGTAGAATTCATTCAGAGATAACTACTAAAGTAAAAAGTTTGATTCTTTTACAAAAGATATCAATTTAATCTGATATTTTGAATCCCAATATTTAAATCAAACAATAAATTAATAGAAAAATAAAATGAAATGAACAAAATCCATTTAAGTGCAATTAATTTATAAAAAATGGAGTATTGTATGAAAATTGTAAAAGGTAAAGGCTACCCAGGCTGAATAAGGGTAAAAATGATAAGGGTAAAAAAGGGTAAATGCACAATTCAAACGCCATCTTTTCATAATAAGGCGAGTGGCAATCCGTTAGCCAATCAGAAGAGACAATTCATTCTCTGACACCTGGCCCTAATGCGGGTTAGCATGGGCCAGGACCCCAGGCTAAGGTGTTCCGACAATCGGAACTACTCGGGTATCCGTGAGCTGTGAAATACACGTTTCTATTGGATACACCCGATGTGCTCAGAATGGTGTTCCGAATGACATAATCAAAGTATCAATAGTATCAAGTAGTGATCCTGATCAAGTTGCAGACGA
The DNA here is from genome assembly GCA_947846245.1 of Cerastoderma edule. Classification (NCBI taxonomy): domain Eukaryota; kingdom Metazoa; phylum Mollusca; class Bivalvia; order Cardiida; family Cardiidae; genus Cerastoderma; species Cerastoderma edule. The sequence goes on from OX401406.1 coordinate 22,144,858, forward strand.
CAGCTGTTATCATATATTGCAATAATTAAATTATTTTCTTACCGAATTTACTTTATTGATATTGTTAGAAAGTTTCTCCATCCAACAAGACCGATCAGCAAGCGATTATCAAAGAAATAAACATGGCAAACTGCGACAAACTTGATTGAATTGTTCGCAATTTCGTGGTTTTGTGCGATAAACGTGATAATTGAGTAGTTTTAGATTCAAACTGTTCTAAAGGAGGGTTTTTCAAACATTTCCAATTCAAGTCTATTTTAAAGAAAGGGTTTGTTTTTCTACATTTCCAAATTTTCCAAAATTCCTTGTCATTTAGAAGTTATTGCGTACTCAATATTCCTCATTTACCACCTTAATGAGTTAAGCCATCTCGATTTCAAACCAAAAATTTCAAAAGTTGTATCAAGTAAAACTAAAAAACTATGCACTGGATCATATCTGAAATAATGCTGATGTGATGTAACCCATATAAAAAAATCAACATGTTACCACTTAATAAAGTGAGATAAAAATGATTGCTTACCTTCCATTATTTCCATTTTATAAACGTTATAGACGGCTGACGGTCGGTTCGGTAAATGACTGGTTCGGTAAAAATGCCATTATTTCCATTTTATAAACGTTATAGACGGCTGACGGTCGGTTCGGTAAATGACTGGTTCGGTAAAAATGCAAACTAGAGTAAAAGGTCTCGCACCTGTTACGGTACTTCCGGGTCGTAGTACCCAAAAGTAGTCCCATTTAGAAATTTTGAGTTTCAACTTCTGGTGCATAGTTTTGCTGGTAAGAGATGAGCTGGTAGAACACTGATGTGTTTCCTGTATAGATTATAGTCCTGCAATGCTCCCAAAGTTTGTTTTGATTGCTTATTGCAGGACTATTTGTTTGGGATGTATGAACACAAATGCCGGTACCTCGGCTAGATTTGACAGCTAGTGCACTGATTTTCGGACGGTACTAATACACTTTGCTCTGTAGAAAAAAAATGAGACGATTGAGGTGTCCATTTTATTACAGTTTCTGAGAGTTGAATGGACAAACTTGATGTTCCTGTATATAGCTAAGCATAAAAAACACTATTCTTCATTCAGCAGAGTCTTGAAAATAGCTGATTTAACATTGGAGTCAATGGGAATTCAAGATCTCAAAAGTAACAGGTGTATGACCTAATCCATGGCAGTCGCATGTCCGTGGAGTCTTTATTTTGACGTAAATAACTGAGAAATCTTCTACAAACTATGAATGAAATCAGCAGATAGCATTTTAAACATGGATTTACCTTTCCTCGGGACAAGGTATGTGTCCAAATGGTTTTAATTAAGAATGTAGGATTTTCCTTGTTAAATCGGCTTGTGTATGAGTTTCCGGACAACATCCATTTCTGTTATACCCATTACAATGCATTTCTGAGCGATTTTATTTGTGTTTGAACAAAAAACCTGATGTCATCAATGAGCTAAAACAGTAATTTCTTCCTAGAAAGTGATTTTCTGTCAATATTGCTTTATTTTTTAAGTACAGAATAAATAGTATTGTGCAATGGTGAGTAATAATAATTGTCAACTGAGAGGATCATGTGATGCCACTGACTTTCATCCAGCAAATACTGATCTAAGATGCACATCTATGTCATTTCCTTCCCTTTATTAGCTCATATTGTCTGATCTCAGACTAGACTTTCTGCTTTTGAGTGATTTTCCTGTTGTAGCTGAGGCGGAATGTGTCGCTCAAGATTAGCTGTGTTTGGATACTTGTCGCTCTAGATCTTTGACAAGAGCTAAGGCTTTTAAGCGATACTTTTTCTTAACCGAAACAGCATTTTACAGTTTTAAATGTATGTGTTACACTAAAACAATAATTGTAAACTGACCAAGAGAGCTATTCTAATGTATTTCAAGTGTAACGGGTTAAGCCGGCTGGTTTGGTGCAAGAAACCAATCACACGAGTCATGTCAAACTTTTCGAAATCAATTCGATGGACAAATCGGTCTTTCACAAAACCACCAATAGTATATACCGCTATCATGTTCCCCATATCATAATCATCATCATCTCATCATTGATTATTATTACTATTATTATTATTGTTATTATTATTATCATTATTATTATAATCATCATTATTATTGTTGTTGTTGTTATCTTATCATATCCATTGCATGTTGAATGGTGACGGTGAGTTCTATTCATAGGTTACGGTAGTATCAAGCAAGCTGTTTTTACTATCAAATGGAAACATTGGTGGAAAAGAGAAATCAATGATTAATAATGAGCAATTATTTCTTTTTCCATGCCATTTTCTAAATATCATGTCTGTCGATGAAGCCTGAATATCGAATGGTCTTCTCGATGGCTGTGTTTCAGAAAAATCATTGTAGATATTGTTTATCTGTCTTTGAATAGGTATAAACTCTTTATATCAACCATTTCAATATAGAATTGCATGTAACAATCTGTTTTTCCAAAGATATTCCTTGATAAAGCTATAACATATTTCAAGATCCTAATGTATGCATGAAAATCAGTCATTTGCTTTGTAAAATGAAAATGTTAACAGTCAAAGGTTCAGATTTGGACCAATTTGACTAAAAAAAGGCTTTGGAATGGCTGCTTTTCCTATAATGTTCTTAAAAATATTTTCTTTTTATACTAAAAAGGTTTTTTAGTCAATTTTCCAATTGTTTAGTTATCTTTAGCTATTGAAATCACATTTCTATCCCCATAAATAACACATAATGTGTACAAAGCTATGTCGCACACATTTTCCCGTACTTTTTGGAAAAGCCCAGATATACCCCTTAGATTGCCCCCAAATCATTAAAATTTCTGTCCTTGTAATTGGAAATTTATTAATGAGTCTTAAACAACATAATTATAGCATTTCCTACTAGATTTGATGAAATAATGAAGAAGTAAGCCTTCATTTCAACGAAAATAGCCTTTGTTTTACCAAAGATATTGCTAAGAAGGCTACTTTTCTTGGAATGTTCCCAGTTCAAACCTTATAAAACTCTTATCAAAGTATGAAACAATCTTTAAGGAACAAAAACCTTTTTGTTTCAGTCAAATTGATCCATCATTTTTTTGAATAATTAGTATTTATCTCTCTTTGGTGACTCTTGGCTCTTTTACATAGTCTTGTATGCAAACGTAGTCGATTAGGGTGGGTGTATGGATTCCTCATTTGTTCCATTTTTATCCCTTTCCTGTCAGGTTTTTCGCATTATATTTTGTCGCAAGTCCCCAATCCTTGGAAAAATAAGACCGAAAACCATGTTAGCAATAAAATGCATTTGTATTAGGTCTCGCACCTGTTACGGAGTACTTCCGGGTCGTAGTACCCAAAAGTAGTCCCATTTAGAAATTTTGAGTTTCAACTTCTGGTGCATAGTTTTGCTGGTAAGAGATGAGCTGGTAGAACACTGATGTGTTTCCTGTATAGATTATAGTCCTGCAATGCTCCCAAAGTTTGTTTTGATTGCTTATTGCAGGACTATTTGTTTGGGATGTATGAACACAAATGCCGGTACCTCGGCTAGATTTGACAGCTAGTGCACTGATTTTCGGACGGTACTAATACACTTTGCTCTGTAGAAAAAAAATGAGACGATTGAGGTGTCCATTTTATTACAGTTTCTGAGAGTTGAATGGACAAACTTGATGTTCCTGTATATAGCTAAGCATAAGAAACACTTCTTCATTCAGCAGAGTCTTGAAAATAGCTGATTTAACATTGGAGTCAATGGGAATTCAAGATCTCAAAAGTAACAGGTGTATGACCTAATCCATGGCAGTCGCATGTCCGTGGAGTCTTTATTTTGACGTAAATAACTGAGAAATCTTCTACAAACTATGAATGAAATCAGCAGATAGCATTTTAAACATGGATTTACCTTTCCTCGGGACAAGGTATGTGTCCAAATGGTTTTAATTAAGAATGTAGGATTTTCCTTGTTAAATCGGCTTGTGTATGAGTTTCCGGACAACATCCATTTCTGTTATACCCATTACAATGCATTTCTGAGCGATTTTATTTGTGTTTGAACAAAAAACCTGATGTCATCAATGAGCTAAAACAGTAATTTCTTCCTAGAAAGTGATTTTCTGTCAATATTGCTTTATTTTTTAAGTACAGAATAAATAGTATTGTGCAATGGTGAGTAATAATAATTGTCAACTGAGAGGATCATGTGATGCCACTGACTTTCATCCAGCAAATACTGATCTAAGATGCACATCTATGTCATTTCCTTCCCTTTATTAGCTCATATTGTCTGATCTCAGACTAGACTTTCTGCTTTTGAGTGATTTTCCTGTTGTAGCTGAGGCGGAATGTGTCGCTCAAGATTAGCTGTGTTTGGATACTTGTCGCTCTAGATCTTTCGACAAGAGCTAAGGCTTTTAAGCGATACTTTTTCTTAACCGAAACAGCATTTTACAGTTTTAAATGTATGTGTTACACTAAAACAATAATTGTAAACTGACCAAGAGAGCTATTCTAATGTATTTCAAGTGTAACGGGTTAAGCCGGCTGGTTTGGTGCAAGAAACCAATCACACGAGTCATGTCAAACTTTTCGAAATCAATTCGATGGACAAATCGGTCTTTCACAAAACCACCAATAGTATATACCGCTATCATGTTCCCCATATCATAATCATCATCATCTCATCATTGATTATTATTACTATTATTATTATTGTTATTATTATTATCATTATTATTATAATCATCATTATTATTGTTGTTGTTGTTATCTTATCATATCCATTGCATGTTGAATGGTGACGGTGAGTTCTATTCATAGGTTACGGTAGTATCAAGCAAGCTGTTTTTACTATCAAATGGAAACATTGTGGAAAAGAGAAATCAATGATTAATAATGAGCAATTATTTCTTTTTCCATGCCATTTTCTAAATATCATGTCTGTCGATGAAGCCTGAATATCGAATGGTCTTCTCGATGGCTGTGTTTCAGAAAAATCATTGTAGATATTGTTTATCTGTCTTTGAATAGGTATAAACTCTTTATATCAACCATTTCAATATAGAATTGCATGTAACAATCTGTTTTTCCAAAGATATTCCTTGATAAAGCTATAACATATTTCAAGATCCTAATGTATGCATGAAAATCAGTCATTTGCTTTGTAAAATGAAAATGTTAACAGTCAAAGGTTCAGATTTGGACCAATTTGACTAAAAAAAGGCTTTGGAATGGCTGCTTTTCCTAATATGTTCTTAAAAATATTTTCTTTTTATACTAAAAAGGTTTTTTAGTCAATTTTCCAATTGTTTAGTTATCTTTAGCTATTGAAATCACATTTCTATCCCCATAAATAACACATAATGTGTACAAAGCTATGTCGCACACATTTTCCCGTACTTTTTGGAAAAGCCCAGATATACCCCTTAGATTGCCCCCAAATCATTAAAATTTCTGTCCTTGTAATTGGAAATTTATTAATGAGTCTTAAACAACATAATTATAGCATTTCCTACTAGATTTGATGAAATAATGAAGAAGTAAGCCTTCATTTCAACGAAAATAGCCTTTGTTTTACCAAAGATATTGCTAAGAAGGCTACTTTTCTTGGAATGTTCCCAGTTCAAACCTTATAAAACTCTTATCAAAGTATGAAACAATCTTTAAGGAACAAAAACCTTTTTGTTTCAGTCAAATTGATCCATTATTTTTTGAATAATTAGTATTTATCTCTCTTTGGTGACTCTTGGCTCTTTTACATAGTCTTGTATGCAAACGTAGTCGATTAGGGTGGGTGTATGGATTCCTCATTTGTTCCATTTTTATCGCTTTCCTGTCAGGTTTTTCGCATTATATTTTGTCGCAAGTCCCCAATCCTTGGAAAAATAAGACCGAAAACCATGTTAGCAATAAAATGCATTTGTATTAGGTCTCGCACCTGTTACGGAGTACTTCCGGGTCGTAGTACCCAAAAGTAGTCCCATTTAGAAATTTTGAGTTTCAACTTCTGGTGCATAGTTTTGCTGGTAAGAGATGAGCTGGTAGAACACTGATGTGTTTCCTGTATAGATTATAGTCCTGCAATGCTCCCAAAGTTTGTTTTGATTGCTTATTGCAGGACTATTTGTTTGGGATGTATGAACACAAATGCCGGTACCTCGGCTAGATTTGACAGCTAGTGCACTGATTTTCGGACGGTACTAATACACTTTGCTCCGTAGAAAAAAAATGAGACGATTGAGGTGTCCATTTTATTACAGTTTCTGAGAGTTGAATGGACAAACTTGATGTTCCTGTATATAGCTAAGCGTAAAAAACACTTCTCATTCAGCAGAGTCTTGAAAATAGCTGATTTAACATTGGAGTCAATGGGAATTCAATATCTCAAAAGTAACAGGTGTATGACCTAATCCATGGCAGTCGCATGTCTGTGGAGTTTTTATTTTGACGTAAATAACGGAGAAATCTTCATCAAACTATGAATGAAATCAGCAGATAGCATTTTTAACATGGATTTACCTTTCTCCGGGACAAGGTATGTGTCCAAATGGTTTTAATTGAGAATGTAGGATTTTCCTTGTTAAATTGGCTTGTGTATGAGTTTCCGGACAACATCCATTTCTGTTATACCCATTACAATGCATTTCTGAGCGATTTTATTTGTGTTTGAACAAAAAACCTGATGTCATCAATGAGCTAAAACAGTAATTTCTTCCTAGAAAGTGGTTTTCTGTCAAAATTGCTTTATTTTTTAAGTACAGAATAAATAGTATTGTGCAATGGTGAGTAATAATGATGCCACTGACTTTCATCCAGCAAATACTGATCTAAGATGCACATCTATGTCATTTCCTTCCCTTTATTAGCTTTCCTCATATTGTCTGATCTCAGACTAGACTTTCTGCTTGGCGATTTTCCTGTTGTAGCTGAGGCGAATGTGTCGCCAAGATTAGCTGTAAGTTTGGGATACTTGTCGCCTAGATCTTTGACAAGCTTTGCTAGTTTCTTTTAAGCCATACTTTTTCTTAACCGGAAACAGCATTTACAGTTTTAAATGTATGTGTTACACTAAAACAATAATTGTGCAACTGACCAAGAGAGCTATTCTAATGTGACATTTCAAGTGTAACGGAAAGTTAGTTTGCTGGTTTGGTGCAAGAAACCAATCACACGAAGTCATGTCAAACTTTTCAAATCAATTCGATGGACAAATCGGTCTTTTCACAAAAACTTCACCAATAGTATATACCGCTAATTATGTTCTTGCTATCATAATCATCATCATCTCATCATTGATTATTATTACTATTATTGTTACTGTTATTAATATTATCATTATTATTATAATCATCATTATTATTGTTGTTGTTGTTAATATCTTTTATTATATCCATTGCATGTTGAATGGTGACGTGTGAGTCTTGTATTCATAGGTTACGTAGTATCAAGCAAGCTGTTTTTACTATCAAAATGGGAAAAAACATTGGTGAAAAAGAGAAATCAATGATTAATAATGAGCAATTATTTCTTTTTCCATGCCATTTTCTAAATATCATGTCTGTCGATGAGGCCTGAATATCGAATGGTCTTCTCGATGGCTGTGTTTCAAAAAAATCATTGTAGATATTGTTTATCTGTCTTTGAATAGGTATAAACTCTTTATATCAACCATTTCAATATAGAATTGCATGTAACAATCTGTTTTTCCAAAGATATTCTTTGATAAAGCTATAACATATTTCAAGATCCTAATGTATGCATGAAAATCAGTCATTTGCTTTGTAAAATGGAAATGTTAACAGTCAAAGGTTCAGATTTGGACCAATTTGACTAAAAAAAGGCTTTGGAATGGCTGCTTTTCCTATAATGTTCTTTAAAATATTTTCTTTTTATACTAAAAAGGTTTTTTAGTCAATTTTCCAATTGTTTAGTTATTTTTAGCTTTTGAAATCACATTTCTATCCCCATAAATAACACATAATGTGTACAAAGCTATGTCGCACACATTTTCCCGTACTTTTTGGAAAAGCCCAGATATACCCCTTAGATTGCCCCCAAATCATTAAAATTTTTGTCCTTGTAATTGGAAATTTATTAATGAGTCTTAAACAACATAATTATAGCATTTCCTACTAGATTTGATGAAATAATGAAGAAGTAAGCTTTCATTTCAACGAAAATAGCCTTTGTTTTACTCAAAGATATTGCTAAGAAGCTGGGCTACTTTTGGAATGTTCCCAGTTCAAACTTTATAAAAACTCTTATCAAAGTATGAAACACCTTAAGGAACAAAACCTTTTTGTTTCAGCTTCAACCATCCATCATTTTTTTAAATAATTAGTATTTATCTCTTTTGGTGACTCTTGGCTCTTTACATAGTCTTGTATGCAAACGTGAAATGATTAGGGTGTACGGATTCCTCATTTGTTCCATTTTTATCCTTTCCTTGTCAGGTTTTTCGTGATATATTTTGTCGCAGAAGTCCCAACTTGGAAAAATAAGACCGAAACCATGTTAGCAATAAAATGCATTTAGTATTAGGTCTCGCGACTGTTACGGAGTACTTCCGGTCGAAAGTACCCAAAAGTAGTCCCATTTAGAAATTTTGAGTTTCAACTTCTGGTATAGCGTTTTGCTGGTAAGAGATGAGCTGGTAGAACACTGATGTGTTTCCTAGAGAGATTATAGTCCTGCAAATGCTCCCAAAAGTTTGTTTTGATTGCTTATTGCAGGACTATTTGTTTGGGATGTATGAACACAAAATGCCGTACCGCTAGATTTTGACAGCTAGTGCAATTGATTTTCTCGGACGGTACTACTACACTTGCTCTGTAGAAAAAATGAGACGCATTGAGGTGTCCATTTTATTACAGTTTCTGAGAGTTGAATGGACAAACTTGATGTTCCTGTATATAGCTAAGCGTAAAAAACACTATTCTTCATTCAGCAGAGTCTTGAAAATAGCTGATTTAACATTGGAGTCAATGGGAATTCAATATCTCAAAAGTAACAGGTGTATGACCTAATCCATGGCAGTCGCATGTCCGAGGAGTCTTTATTTTGACGTAAATAACTGAGAAATCTTCATCAAACTATGAATGAAATCAGCAGATAGCATTTGAAACATGGATTTACCTTTCCTCGGGACAAGGTATGTGTCCAAATGGTTTTAATTGAGAATGTAGGATTTTCCTTGTTAAATCGGCTTGTGTATGAGTTTCCGGACAACATCCATTTCTGTCATACCCATTACAATGCATTTCTGAGCGATTTTATTTGTGTTTGAACAAAAAACCTGATGTCATCAATGAGTTAAAACAGTAATTTCTCCCTAGAAAGTGATTTTCTGTCAAAATTGCTTTGTTTTTTAAGTACAGAATAAATAGTATTGTGCAATGGTGAGTAATAATAATTGTCAACTGAGAGGATCATGTGATGCCAATGACTTTCATCCAGCAAATACTGATCTAAGATGCACATCTATGTCATTTCCTTCCCTTTATTAGCTCATATTGTCCGATCTCAGACTAGACTTTCTGCTTTTGAGTGATTTTCCTGTTGTAGCTGAGGCGGAATGTGTCGCTCAAGATTAGCTGTGTTTGGATACTTGTCGCTCTAGATCTTGCGACAAGAACTAAGGCTTTTAAGCGATACTTTTTCTTAACCGAAACAGCATTTTACAGTTTTAAATGTATGTGTTACACTAAAACAATAATTGTAAACCGACCAAGAGAGCTATTCTAAGGTATTTCAAGTGTAACGGGTTAAGCCGGCCGGCTGGTTTGGTGCAAGAAATCAATCACACGAGTCATGTCAAACTTTTCGAAATCAATTCGATGGACAACCTGTCTTTCACAAAACCACCAATAGTATATACCGCTATCATGTTCCCATATCATAATCATCATCATCTCATCATTGATTATTATTACTATTATTATTATTATTATTATTAATACATATTATAATCATCATTATTATTGTTGTTATTGTTATCTTATCATATCCATTGCATGTTGAATGGTGACGTTGAGTTCTATTCATAGGTTACGGTAGTATCAAGCAAGCTGTTTTTACTATCAAATGGAAACATTGGTGGAAAAGAGAAATCAATGATTAATAATGAGCAATTATTTCTTTTTCCATGCCATTTTCTAAATATCATGTCTGTCGATGAAGCCTGAATATCTAATGGTCTTCTCGATGGCTGTGTTTCAGAAAAATCATTGTAGATATTGTTTATCTGTCTTTGAATAGGTATATACTCTTTATATCAACCATTTCAATATAGAATTGCATGTAACAATCTGTTTTTCCAAAGATATTCCTTGATAAAGCTATAACATACTTCAAGATCCTAATGTATGCATGAAAATCAGTCATTTGCTTTGTAAAATGAAAATGTTAACAGTCAAAGGTTCAGATTTGGACCAATTTGACTAAAAAAAGGCTTTTGAATGGCTGCTTTTCCTATAATGTTCTTAAAAATATTTTCTTTTTATACTAAAAAGGTTTTTTAGTCAAGTTTCCAATTGTTTAGTTATCTTTAGCTATTGAAATCACATTTCTAACCCCATAAATAACACATAATGTGTACAAAGCTATGTCACACACATTTTCCCGTACTTTTTGGAAAAGCCCAGATATACCCCTTAGATTGCACCCGAAATCATTAAAATTTCTGTCCTTGTAATTGGAAATTTAATAATGAGTCTTAAACAACATAATTATAGCATTTCCTACTAGATTTGATGAAATAATGAAGAAGTAAGCCTTCATTTCAACTAAAATAGCCTTTGTTTTACCAAAGATATTGCTAAGAAGGCTACTTTTCT
>OX401406.1:22156178-22188180 GCA_947846245.1 Cerastoderma edule
AACACAAGAATAAAACGTACTCAGAAACTATTGAAGATATTGCAAATAAGGTCTCAAAGTAGTTTAAAGAGGTATTTCAGTCTTAGAAAGAAGACTCGAACAAATACACCTTCTCAAACAGGGTTATTAAATTGGTTGGTCAATTTAAGGAAGACAATCCAAACGTAGACGACTACGATTATAGGTCTTTAATTGAAAAGTTTTGTCCAGAATATATAACATAAATTGTTAAGGACCTTAAACGAGGAAAATGTCCGTCACACGACTTTATTTTGAATGAACACGTAATATAGGGGGGGGGGGGGGGTGGGGGGGAACGTTGTACAACGGTCTCTCAGACCTTTTCAATGTCATTTAAGAACAAGAAATTATCTCTACAGCTGGAGAGAGAGTCTTATCATCCCCATACATAAAAGAAAGGAAAAGGTAAGGCTGAGCCGAATAGCTAAAGACCGATATTGTTCATTCCCTGTTTCTGTAAGATATTTGAAAAGTTCATTATTTATAGAATTGATACTTATTTACAGTCAAAGCAGGTTTCATTTCCAAGCCCACAACAACAATGATTCCAAAAAGAGCTAAGCGGTATAACAGCAGCATTTAACTTGCAAGAGACCGTTTACGAACTGACCGAGTTGGGAAGTAGGGTGTACACAGCATTTTTTATATTTTTAAGATGCATTTGATTCAGTGTGTCACCAATGACTATTTCTGAAACTGTCACAATTGGGATTTAATGGAACAATTCTTAGGATAATAATGAATTCCTACCATAAACTAACACATCGAGTACGTTACAGTTACAGTTTAACGTCGCTTTCAGTAGAAATACAGAAAGGAGTACATCAGGGATTATTATTATCATTATTATCATTATTATTATTATTATAATTATTACTATTATTATTATTATCATTATTACTATTATTATTATTATCATTATTACTATTATTATTATTATCATTATTATTATTATTATTATTATTATTATTATTATCATTATTATTATTATCATTATTATTATTATCAACATACATATATCTATGTGAGGTTCGTTTAGTCGGTTGTGTTACGGAAATTTCCGTTTTCATTACGGATACGTTCGGGTGTTTACGGACTGTATGGTCATAAATATACCGCTAGCGAGGGTTTATTGGTCATCGACGTTCAGAGCGGGCTATAGTACAGATGATAAACACACTAGAGTTGCCTCGTCACCATGGACGAACTGGATAGTGTGCCTACACTTGAGGAGTCAAATAAGTCTTCCGGGAATTTGTTAATAGGGGCGTTCTTATTAATCAGAATTTATCTTGATTCTCAACTGAAAGACTTTAAGCAGTCTATATTAATCAAGCAGAGACAGAGAACGCACTTGTTTAATTGAAACATGAGCCAAATACATTTCAGTATGAGTTCAACATGCAAATTCAAGACGGTCTAGTAATTGCAGCTAAATATAAACTTATGCCGCATACAGAAATTGGTACTCTTTTAGAGAGTTTGATTTAAAAGATGAAATGGAGAAATAACTTAGTACTACTAACAGAAACATCATCTGTAAGCTGGGGCACTGAGTCGGAATACAGATAACCCAAGAGTAGGTTCTGATAGTGAAAATATTTCGCGTACTAAACAAGCAGAAGCAAGAGTCATTAAGAAACACAGTAAACAGAGGTCTCCATTATTCACGTTATGTTCATTCTGATTTCATGGCCTGCCGAGACACAGCAGTCCAGAACATGGCGGTTGTGGCGAAAGGTTTCAATCGACAGTGTAATCCATTTCCTTTTCCAAACATTGTTCGAGCTACAGAGAAGGTGTCGTCTGATTCGTGGCAACAAGGACCACTTCAGGAGTGTGTGTACAGACGACGGAAGGGACAGTCATGGTATTTGGCGGGGGTGCAGCAGGTAGGGGAAGAAAGAACATTCAATGATAAGTAGTTCTATAAATTATCAAATTACGAAAATCAGGATGATATAATAATAAAATTTAAATACAGAATTATACCAAGGTTAGAGGTCGACTTCAACAGAATATTTATCATTCAAGAAGGGTTAAGATACACAAATCCTGAGATTCTGGACATTATTGAAAACATTTAGAATAAACTGTATATTAAGAATGCTATATCGAAATAGGCTTTAATTTTGCCTGAAAGCATTTACATCAGATCGATAGTTATATTTAGCCCGAGACTGAAAAGCTCGTCAATTATAAAAGTTCCCGAGAGGGAACATACATAGTGCTTGTTTTGTAGAACGCACATTATAAGCATCAAAGGAACCAATGATACTGGTCCATGAGGATGAGGAATTACACAATAGGGTTCCAAGAGCGAAAGGAAACTTGTTTATTGTGATTGCATATATTGTAGGAATAAGGAAAATAAATAAACAGTGTAATGGTTTTCCAAGAGAGAAAGGAAATGTTCGATAAGATCGCATTTAAAGAGACAGAAATTCAATTCAGTCGATTCGAGTATAGAGTTAACTCCATACTTAGGTAATGGGTTCAGAAGCTAACATTTAATAAGGTCTTAAGCGAATTTCTTCTTTATTTTGTGATTCATACAAAGTTATTTGATCCCAATGCTTGGTCAACTGTTATTACTTGGGATCGGTATATCAGAAAGAATCCGGTAGATTAAAATTGGTCTCTTCTAATCATTGCATTTCGCCTGCACCTATGAAAACAATGATGTTCGGTAACATGCACGTGTAAATAAATAACATTCATTACCTGTTCGTGTGTTTCGTTATACGTATTCCAAACAGTTATTATTAGAACTACACCATGTAGGTGGTGGTAGAACACACGATTAGTTCCCTCTTTAGCATGTTTTTCCTGAGTAAAGCGGTGAAGTTCTGTGTACAAAGTTCATTCGGTTTTCTCCGGAGAACACGGAAACAAACGAACTCTGTAGTATTTATGTTACTAATAGTAAGATTGGTGTAGCACATTATAGTTAGGTAGTAAAGTTTCCTTACAAGGATTGTTTACAATGGAATGGGTATGTGTAGCTCGGGTTGTTCGTGCGAGTGCGTAGTAAACATGGTATCTGAAGGGTTCCGGATTCTTGTTGCAACGAAGTGCTACGACAAGATGATTGTTTTAGGTACTCTTTATAATATTTGAGTACTGCAGACTTTAATTCGTTCATTTTAATAGAACATAATCCTGGCTGAATGAAATTAAACTTAGATTCATGCGATAGATTTGGATATTGAACGCTAATTTAATACATAACCGTTCGTATGACGTAATTTCTTTTCTAAATTCCACCAAGCAGTTGGTTGTGGAACACAGACGATTAATCTAATTCATTAACATGTATATTCCAAGAAGTGCGGGTAAAGATATGGGTACAAAGGTCATTCGGTTTTCTCCGGAAAATGCGAAATCGCACGAGCTCTTCAGAACTCATACTGTCGTGTCGTCAAACTAATCGGTGGATTACATTCGTAGAACGGTATAAGTTACCTTATTAAGTCTGATTTCTAAGCAACAGTTCTGTGTAAATCGGGTTTTCTCGTACGAGAGTGAGTAAATAAAGTAACTGATATAATTCCGGATTCAAGTTGTGTGGATTTACAACGGCATGATTGTTGTAAATAGTCTTTACAGTACTTGAACATTGTAGAATTGAATTCATGCATTGTAAGCAGCGAAGGGACTAAAGATACTTGTCTATGAGGCTGCAACGAGTTATACAATGACTTTCCAAGAGTGAAAAGAGAAATAGTTGATACGATATGAATTAACATTGAACGCAGCGAAGGGACTTAAGATATTTGTCTATGAGGCTGTGGCGATTTGGATAATGCGTTTCAAATTGCTAAAAGGAAATTCCCTGATATAATTGCATATCATATTACACGAAACGAAGGGACAAAATCTACTTGTCTATGAGGTTACGGCGAATTACACTTCGATTTACGATGGGAAAGGTTTTAGTTGATTTTAAGCGAATACAGAGTAAATAACCTGTTTGTATGACTTCTCTTAATTCTGCCATGTAGTTGCTTGTAGAACACAGATGATTAAGTTACCTCATTAACATGTACATGTATATCCCGAGTAGAACAATAGGTTTCCATGGGTGAACACAGAATTGCTTGATACGACTCCAGAACAATAATTCACATTGCACGCAGCGAAAAGGACTTACCATACTTGTCTACGTTTGGCGAATTCAGTATTGCGTTTCGACGGGAACGGTTTCAGTCAATTTGATTCGTATACAGGTTAAACATTGCTATAAGGTAGCGGGCTAAGGGACGGGGATGATAAACGCTTTTTGAGAAATAGTGATTTTATTTCTATTCCGTGATTCATAAAAATTGCATAAAATCTAATGCTAGGTTCATAGACACCGTTTAAGATCAGTAATCCATCAGAGAGAATACGGGGGCCTGTAAAAAAGACCTGTAAATACAGGAATCTAGAGTACATTCACCAAAACAATGACCCGTACATAAGTTGTAATGCCGTAACGTAAGTTGCCTGTTAGTATGTAAGTTCCAGGTTCTCCACACAATGGCTTTTCCATTTTCACCATATATTTGTCTATAGAACACACGCGATTAATTCACCTCATAGACATGCATTCCCAAAACAAAGCAGGTGGAGTTATGTGTACAAAGGTCATTAAGTTCTCTTCGGAGAAATAAACGAGATATGTAGTACTCATATTTCTTTTTGCCAACAATCCGATTACATGTGTTGTCAGGTAGTTCAGGTTCCTTAAACAGATTGATTACCACGGAACGGGTTGGTACGTACAGATTGGTCTTATCGTGCCCGGGCGTGTTAGTAAGTTATCTTCGGAATTCCGGATTACCGTTGTTCTGATGTATTACGGCAAGATAATTGCTGTAGATACTCTAATTATCATTCGAGTATTGCATAATTCAGTTAATGCATCCTAAAAGAACAGATCTTTATGAGTTAATAAAACTAGATGTATTAATCATGTAATACATTCAGATATTGCTGATTACCAGAAAGATCCCGAGATCCCAGACTGTTTCGCTCGATAAACTGAGGCCCGTTCCGGACACTCCTGTACTTAATCGTTCTGTTTTCCTTTTACCCGTAGTAAAATATTACTATATGAATGGTTTATATTTGGCTGAATGAAAGAAAATATAATTATCATTATCTTTATTATCAAATCTCTGACCAGAACTCGTTTTTTTCTATCTTTACAGTTCCACCTTTATTCTTGGAAGCTACTACCCGCCATTTTTTGTTTTGTCCAAACACGAGCCAGACGCAGATGGTGACGTATATCTAAATGCTTTTTGGGAGCATTCAAGTTTTACTTTGATTTTGTATATTCAATGTTCTACTGTGATTAAGCGAACTTGAAAGAATATTAGCCTTTAGCTCTATAACAAGTCAAAAGATTGCAGATCAAACGCAAAAATATGCGTTTGTTTCAAGTGTGTCTGCTTATACTAATTATTGTACGACAAAAACATTAAATGTTTTTTTCGTTCATACGGGCGAAAGAACGTGCCGAAGGCACGGTCTGAAGACCGCCTATATGTTACATGTACGTACAAAACGAAAGAAGGTACCTACAAAACCAAGGATTTCCGAATGACTCAGAACCCTATAGGACTTTTTTCGGCCATGTTGGTTGCAACCTTTTTTCCGCCTCCATATGGCGCCATCTTGTCCAAAAAATTATTTTTATTCAGCTTTTTAGATAGCAATGATGTGGAAAAATCAAAGTTAACAAACCAAAAATAGAAGGATTTTCCTCTAAATATTTTTAAAAAAACCTTAAACAATAAATCATTTTGTAAAATTTAGACCGCATTTCATTCTTTTCCGTTTATTTGGTAAAGGTGGCGTCTCTCATCCTAAAACCAGTCGATTCTACACATGTTGACATGGTGATTACACCAAGAACCGTAGCGTATTACACATTCCGTTTTTGTGTATCACGTGACAAGTCAGTTTCTTTACAATTCATCACCCCTCTGATCACCGCTTCAAATCTTAAATGGAATGAAATGACCGCCTTGTTGAACGCACATCAACAACGATGACGTGAGGTAAGATAACTTTTTGTTCGCTTTCATTTTCGTATAAATAACGCATATTTTTACAGTCTATTTTGTGTAAAGCGACATGAATAATTCGAAGACAGCCTCTGGACCGTCATTCTATGTTTACAAACAAGATGCACGTTACGATCACTGTATAACTCCATCTATTGATTTTATGTTAGCGCATCTATGTGTCCAGGTAGTATTTAGTACACTTCCCAATGTTAAAAGATAAGGGCAATATGAACATATATTTTAGAGACGAAAAAATGTTTGTTTACATTGAGATCGTTTCTAGGCTGAGTAACTTTGATCCGTTTTTGATTGTTGTTTTTTGAATTGACGTTTTTTAATTCACACGTTCTTTGCTTTCAAAACATGTATTTTAACCGATTATTAAGGGAGACATAGCCGCGAAACATAGTAAATACTTTTCAGGAAATTCCATTTGTCTTCTTTCCAGAATCAGCCATAGTTCAGAATATGTGAAGTGTGTCAAAGAGAGAATATGCCTAATGTGAACTGGCCTCCAAAGAAAAGAATGGTGAAGATTCTTTTATATAAATACATGTAACTATGTACAACTTATCTTTTTCATGAGTTATTATGTTATGAATAAAACCTTGCAAATGAAGATCAGACAAATAAGGAAAATTTGCTTCAACGAGCTTTTTACCCGAAAACCAGGTGTTTAATACTGTTTTCAACACTATGTCAAACATAAAATGACCTATTACTTTGTGTACATATCAATACATCCTCTTAGCATGGTTTTTCTAGAGAAAAACTGCACTGCAATATTTTCCAATTAAGTTACTTTATTTTCCTTTTATTCATAATTTGATGAGAAATGTTAATAAACAATGATTTAAAAGCATGCATAATGACTAATGAAATTCAAACAAGTGGCTAGAATAGATTTGTTTTTTCCATTAATGTCCATGGCTCAGTCTTGAGCGTTATGGTACATGTTACCTGGAAAACCTACCAGTATAAGGCTAGGAAATGTTTCATGACAAAAGACACTACACAGCAATATAGATGAATGCCATTGAGGATCAAAAGCCAGGTCCACACCAAAACCATTATGCCACTGTTGAAGCAAACCATGTTTATTTAAACCTTGCTATGACAGGAACCAAATCTACTGACCTTTTCAAATGATATTCATCTAATGATCACAGATAAATGAACAAAGACATCATAAGTAATTCATTAACAAGATTTTGGCAAACATGTTGACAATTAAAGGATATTCACAACAAGGTTTTGGAATACAAACATGACTCCACACTATAGTTTTGAAATAATATCTATTTAACATTCATGTTTTATGTACATAATTTTATATACATCAAAACAATTCTGCTATGTAGAAGGCACAGTGACCAAGAAAGAACTGTTTTACATGGATTTTGTTTATAACTTATGTTTCTTCCATTCTCTCTTTTAAAAAGAAATATTTGTGCCTAACAGAGGAGTAACTGTACAAATGCTGACATGAAAGATACCCTTGACTAGAAGAGAAAAGATGAAGATGTGTATGAACATTTTCCCTGCATTTTTTCTAAACTTTTACACCTAAAAAATGTGTGAAATCTATATTCCCATACTAATATATAGTTGTAGCAAAACTATCTCATTTTATGAGATGATAGAAACTTTTCCCATATGTTAAAGAACCTTCAATAACCAAGGTTTAAAGTAAAATCATGGGACAGTAAGGGTTTTTATTCATTATTTTGTACAATATAAGACAGCAGTTAGCATTTAAAACTTAGATACATATTGATTGAAAATTGCCATTCAATGATAATCTCTGTTTTTTTTGCATATTCTGCCACTGATTTGAAGGACATATTTTCTACAAAATGTGCTATAGGGTGAATTATTGTTCAAAACAATAAACTAATAATATATCTGCTTTAGGCTCGATAGTAAACCATTTAACTTATGTAAACAAACTTTCAAGCAATTGGAATATAACCAATTTGAGTAAAGCCACAATTGCGACTAAATTCTTCTTACAGCAAGTTTTCCTTTTTGTCACAATGATTTTATTCCCTTTCAAAAATGCTCTCTTTTTTGTTCTCATTACAGAGACTTTTTATTGCAAATACTTTCTATTTCAAACAATGAAGGCTTTCCATTTTTAAATCATTTGGAAATTTGTAGAAATAAAGCATAGATAATAATAATTTCTAAAGTTATTGGGTAAAAGATATTGTTATTAATAGAAACATTGCTTTGAAAGATTTCCTGGTAAAGATATGTTAAATTCTTACTACCTTTTGAAACGCTTTGCATGTTGCAGGAGTCTTTTAGAAAACACTTTGACAAAATCATAAATTGAGTCAAATGACTAAAATGAGCTGTTATCCTTTTTCTCATCAGAGTTTTAATCAAATGTCATATTTAAAATATATAATTTTCTTGTGCTCTGCTTTTACGTTCATTGGAAAGAGTCACAAATAAAGTTTGAATGAAGTTTTAAGGATACATGATGAAATGTTGTCTGTTTACTTTCAATAGAAGATGTAATAATTATTTGATTATTATACAAAGATTCTGTGCTTTGTTCTCAAATAGGACTCCTTTTTGTAAATTATTCAAGAAATATAGATATTACACCCTGAAGATGACATTTGATAAGTATACTTTAACAAATAATTTGTTAAAAGGATTGACAGCTTATTGACACAGCATTGTAGCACAAGTTATGTTCAAATGTGGTAAATATGCAAATTTGTATATTCTTTTTTCTGACTACATAATGTAAATTATTCATTGCATTTTGAGAAGGTTTAATCAAATAAAGACTAACACTATGGCTTATCATTTGAACAAGTAGTTGGATAGATCTGCTCATATTCTATTGGGAAAAGTGTTTGTTATTACTAATTACCATGAATAAATTTTGTCAATTGTTCAACAATATAATTATTTTTTTGTTTATTTCAACTTATCATAGAAGGACTTTTGGTGCTGTAGATAATTTCAAAGGATTTTGACAATGATGGATTTCCTTCATAATACAAACTTTTTCTCTATTTCATCATTAAAACATGTGTTGTGAAAGGTTATAAGAATGATTCAGAGAAAAACATAAACTTACAACATACATTTGGTGAAATTCTATATATAAGATTTCATTATAAGACAACATTGTAAGTGCTTCACATATATGAAGTACTTACTGAAGTCTTGCGTTGAATCCTCCATCATTCTGCATGCAGAGATTTTGGAATCAAAATTCTTTAGTTTGATGGTTTTGATATTGCTAAAACAGTGTCTTCTGTTTCTTATTGCATTACTGATATGGGTAGGACAGCTAAAACATGAGGCGAGAACCTCTAACCACACATTAGTGATAATTAGTCTAGATGCTATTGTTGGATTATAGTTTAACCATATTTTCAACACTTTCATCCCCCCCACACCCAAGCTTTGGTTAGGACCTGGTTCACAGCTAAAATATGAGTATGAAGTATCCATCCATAGCATCAAACATGAATAAATATTAATTAGTCTTAACCCTTTCCCAAACAATAACGACATTTGACCACTTTGGCTTTAGAAGACATTGTGGCAAAAGGAGAAATTGCTCGTAACAAGCAATTTTTCCTTTTCCCACAATGTTTTCTGTCATATAAAAAAAATATTTTCCAATTTCATCACATTTTGAAATGTCGTCTGCAAATTATTTCAATTTGGGACAGTCGAAAATTTGTTGTTTGGGAAAGGGTTAAATGCTATTAGTGGATTATTGTTTAAAAACATTTCCAACAGAATGTTTCAGTTGTAAAAATGGACATTAACCCCTGCTCCTGTTATTTCCACACTAGACCCTGCCAATATTCCTCCTTAGACACTGACAGCTAAACCCATACGAACATCATTGCTCTGTGGCTAGGAATTTAAAAAACCATGGAGCAATGACTTTCGAAAGATATTGTACAAGCAAATGTATCAAACGCATATTGGTGTATCAAGCTCGATACCATTACCAACTATACCTTTGTCTAATGACGACGTACCATTTATAATAGTTAGCGACTCGGTATAACCTGGTGTCGTAGGTTATATATTTAACGTATCTTATTTGAATCGTGATAATGGCTAACTCTTTAAGATTGGAGTGCCTTCTGACAAGACACTGCTTCCTTGCCTATTACTGATGCATAACAAAGGGAACATTATGCAATACAAATCCAGAATTAGCACTGTTAATAAATTGAAGGAAAAAATCTCTTTCGCCCGGTTTAGGCTTTGCCTATTTTCATATTAGGTAACACGTGTGATCGCAAATAATGAGAAAATAGAAAAATATAGATTCAATCCTATACCGTACAACCCAGAGACATAGATAACATGTTATCTATGTCTCTGGTACAACCTGAGCAGAATGTCCCACTCAGGGCGCCGCCATTTTGTTATTTTTCGAGTCCGCCGTTTTGAATGTGATCGATAAAGATCAAGAAGACGCTTGCTTTCAACAACAAAAGCGTCAGGTTGATTCATTTTCCACTCCATGCAGTGCGAAAACGCGCGTGCATTCACATGAACGTCACCAGCACGCGAGTTACGTCACCCAAAGCCGAAACGCACGGAGGTTTATTTTTTGCATTACTCAATATCAGTCTTCTTTTATAAGCTCTTTCGATGTTGGATAAGAAAACACACAAAAGAAATGTTTCCAAAAGAAATCGGCATTTTTGCACTCACATTTTAGCGAGAGTTGGTATGAGATTTGAAGGAACACATTACAGTGACCCGGATGTGATCGGGTATAAAGATATAGGCGCATGTTTTAACACAAAAAGCGCCTAGGAGATTGGATTCACGGAAATTTTATTAAATGCAATCGTTACTAATCGGACATTTCCGTAACTTTAGAAATACCCTATGAGTTCAGATTTGCTTTAGATTGATTAATATGTTATTTTAATGCCAGTTTTTAGCGATTTGTTACTTTAAACAAAGTAAGATTAATTGATTGACACTCATATCAGTTATATAACATAAATGTTCTGTTAATTCCAAATGACAATTCATTGATTCCATGAATTTGGGGGGAAAGACATAAAAATAGGGAGAAAGAAAGGAAAGAACAAATTATATATTGAAATGCTATATAAATAGTATGTCAACTGGTTTAGTAGAGGCTTGACAAAGCAGGATATTAGCATATAAAAAAAAAATTGTATTCTAGGAAAATAATTCGTGATACCTTGATGAAAGAACAGACCGCTTGGAAGATTTTAATAGTTTGACTTGAAACATAGACATTGGTTCCCAATTAATGGCATATTCAAGTTGAGAAGGTTGAAAGGGATAGAGACGCCGATAGAGGCCAAATACTGACAACCATTATGAGTATTATGTCTTGTTCATTTAAAGAAAGATCTTCTGCATCCACTTCATAGAGTCAAAAGTCACAATTAATGTTATCAGAATTATGGTTTATGGAAATTACTTAAGTTATTTCTAGTCGAGCATGCGTAACCAAGAATGTCCGCTCACCAATGCTATAGCGCTTTGATTATTGGGCGAGGAATTGCAATTAAAACACGGAAACGAGATTGGATCATTTTTATTTCATTGGTAGGTCGAGCGAAAGAAATACAATGTATATACTTGATTCGGAGAGTATTGTCGGATATCGCCCTCATCGTTCCTTCTGTATGATGTTTAACGCCGTATCAACAATATTTCAGTTATGTGACGGCTTTCCTGGAATCACCAGTACTAGGTTATGGCTCTGAAGTCACTTGTCAAAGATCACTCCCATAACACCAGAGATGTTTGTGGATATCGAACCCGGGGCACAGAGTTCTATGTCTGCTACGCTAACCACTGGGCCCCGCAGAACCCTTCGTCATTCCCAAAAGTTTAGGTCCAGATCCTGGAATATCGTTAAAATGATCTTTCAATTTCCCATTATTACAGATGACCAAACATAATTGTTTGGACGATTCTACAAAATGAATACAAACATTATTAAATAGTAAATCGGGATGAGGGAAAATTCTATTTAAAAATAAACATACAACTGTCTCTTTTTTGTAAAATACTATGATACTGCCCACTGTTTTGTCCATTATAGCTAAATCACAATTAAGAATATCCGCAACATCGGCAATTGAAGAGGCCAAATATTCAAGGGACGTATCAACGGAAAATAAACGAGAAATTAGGGAGGACAAACATCAGAATATTTGAAGGAATTTCGCATAAATAAATGTAATTTCAGATTGAGGAATTCTTACAGCAACAGATTGCAGAAGGTTGTTAAAATAATTTTCAAACCATTTTGATAAAGGCCCTCGTAAACCAAGACGGCTGGGTTTGAAGATGAGACTAGCTCAAAATCCTTGGAAATATCACAAAATACCATAGACTGGGCCGAGTGTATACCCCGCACTAAGAAGTTCCTTGAAGATTAGTGCCAATCAATTGATGCAAAGTGGGATAGCCCCGTAAGCATTATGTGCAAGATTATTCGAAATTAGGTATATTGTACAAGTAACTGTAGACAACTTTTTCCGTCAATTTGCATACGTAACGAAAGACCTAATAAACAGTACATGTTTTTTCGTCAATAGATTGTACCTATATATACTATTGATTGCTTGATTTAGATTATTGTTTATGATGCGGGCTAAATTTATTGTTTGTGCTGCTGCTGCTAAAATTGTATCCTTGTTGTACATTGGTGTGCTTAATTCAGAATAACGAAATGGTGTTGCATAGACTTTGGGACTATCGAATCTTGTGTTTGACCCTCAAATCATTTCTAAATATTGCAAAGGAAAATTGGATACATGTATGCCTATAACTCAAGCCTACAGTATATAAAGATTTACATTGTTTATTGTTGTCACTTTAACACATTTGGTCAGTCGTCACTTACTAAGAGCATCTACAGGTACGACGCTGTAAGAATGAGTCCATAAATCTAAGAAACGAATCTGGACTTTTCGTTTCTTGTCTTTTGGTTTAAAAGATGTTTAAACAATTTCGATTTGTAAGAGCGATCGTTGGATACGAAGTTCTCCCATATCATAAGACAAGCTCTAATTTCCTGGCTAAGCTTATTTAACTATGTGTTATCAACTCATATGTGCAGGACAGTCGTCTAGGAGTAGAGCTTCCGCCTCAGGACACGAGGATTGCGGATTCGAATCCCGTGATACGCGAGATCTGCCTTGCGACCTTTCATTAATCCACATTTGGCGCGACTACGGGCTATCTATGCAGGAAGCAAAATCGAGAGTGAAATACCTAAGTTGTAAGAACTTGTTTCACAATCGACATAAAATAAATAAGTTTTTAAAAAGACAATTTATGATTAAGACATAAAAATGAATGACATACTTTGTTTATGGCCCTGTTAACATTATGCACTTTCTTAAAAAAAAATGAAAAAAGGTGCCCAAAATCTTGTGCCAGAAGATAAGGACAAGAAATGCCCTTTAATGACATGTTCTGTTCTGTCACTCATCTCATCGTGCATGCAGCGGACGACTAAATATATTCCGACATGACAGGAGACAGGAATTCTCTAATGGAATAACAATTATGATTGTAGTTAAACGTCATTTTCTACAATTTTTCGATGATTTCATCAGTTTATCCTTTATTTGCCTGATTATGGCTACCCGTATGTAATTGCTGTACTCAGTATCAAGAGTGTTGCCATGGAGGGAAGTCATCTGCTTTATTTTGGTGAAGGACTTATTATTAGTCTTGAAATAAACCCTCGAAAAAGAGCAATTATAACGTATGTCCTTTGGATATTTGCCGGATTGTACACTACTTTGATTAAACCGTTGAGAATATTCATTTTGATGCGTTTGAGTACAACGTCAGTCATTATGGTACAATACGACTGGATTTTCTTTTATATACTTGTATAAAATACCAGGTGTCGCATGTTTTATATAATCAAGAGTACTTTCCGGAATCGACCAAATTAGACTCATGGTCCACATTATTATCTAATGTTTTTGTATATCTATTTTCTTCATCAACATAGCCTAAATTTATTTGGAATCATTAAAATTTTATATATTAATAACCATATTATGATGATTTGCGTCCATAAATTGCATCTTCACATCTTCACAGAATAGATGATTATCCGAAAATCTCCCAGTCTAAGCAAGAGCTGATTGCCGAATATAATTATTATTCTTTTGTACCTCGATACAATTGGAAACGAATATATAACAAGAGGGCCATAATGGCCCTAGACCCGCTCACCTCAGATTACCACCTATTTGGAGAATAGCTAGAAACATTGCTATTTACTTTTTCACAGAGTTTCTTGTGCTTCTATTTATGCATTGACATTTTTTTTACCAATTTTACAAGTTGGACACTGTCTGCTTGATGTGGAACATTAAAATGGTACATAGTTCTTACAATGTGGAAACTGAATGTTTTTCTTTTACAGATTGTAGCCAATGAACGAAGATCAGCACACACTTTTGTCCAGTATGATCTAATGTTGCCATTTTGTGGTTATCATTTTGGCATATTTGGACATTCAAATTGATGTTGATGTATTTTGTTGAAAATTCTACCATACAAATATATATAATGGAAATGCAAACAGGTTCATGTTTCAACGCACCCTGGTGACCATGTCTTTAGTGATATAAGAATTTATGTTTTTATTAAATATGTTTATCAAGTTATAAATTTTACCATACATGTATTTAGTGAAAACAAAAATTCATTCAAAGTTCAATGCACCCTGGTAATGATGTTTTTCGAGATACCTTTTTTTTTTAACAATCTTTATAGAAGGCCCCCTAAAGAACATTCCTTTGAAATTATTTTGAAATCTTACCAGTGATTTTTGACAAGAAGATTTATCTAAGGTTTTTACCAAATATGGGCATGGCAGCCATTTTGGTCACATGACTGATGTTTTTGACAAATCTTTATTCCCGCCAACTAAGGATATTTCGTATGACATCTCATTGAAATTGGCCCTGAGATTGGGAAAAAGAGATGAGAATTTTACCATACGTGTATATAATTCAAAGTTCTACGCAATACAGATGAATAAGGAAACTATTCAACTAATGTCATTACACGACAAACTGAAGGAACTGCACTTTCTCAACAAAGGTGACATTGACGATTGCTTTTCTTCAAGGGTTGTAACAGTACTTACAACTTGGACATGGAAGACTCATACAAGACTAAAACATCTACCTCAGGTACTTTTTAACCCCATACACAATTCTACCTTTGATTATTGGCTTAAACCCTATAGTACATCGAACACATCATCAATATTGATACTTTATTATTTATCCTTGGTTGTTTTGTCAACAGTAAATTGGACTACCGGCATTTAATAAAATCAATTCTGCATGATTTGTTTGCCTCTTAACACTGTTGAATCATGTTCAAGTGGAAAAGCAGTCCGTTTCCCGGAATAATATTGTATAATACTGGTGAAGAAGATCTCGGAGTATGAAAATTTGTGTTTCAACACTGTGATATGACAGAAATGCTGTTAAAACAGCACATGACCACAGTCCAATTAAACTAATCTCACTGAATAATGAAAACAAAATAGTCCATTATTTCAATGGAAGTATCAAAATTGTATGGATATTTTATACATTTCTGATAAAGAGTTATAGCGACTAAAGGCTAATATTTGATCTATCAGGAAACTTTTATCTGATCAAGACAATCAGCAGTAAGCCTCAAACCTAATCAATTCATCAATAGCCTATAAACACGTTGACAAGAAAGAATGCTCGTAACAATATTCTTTACTCAATACAAAACTAGAACTTATTATTTGGACAAACAATTGTAATTGGTATTAAATACATACCATTTTAAGTTAAATTAGCGTTCTTGGGATAAATTAACCCATTCTTCTATATGAAATTGTGTAACAGGTCCAAATTGAAATCAACATCAGACGACAAAAAAGCGCATTCAAATATATCTTCTATGTTATAATGTGGTGTCAGTTTATTTTCACAATGATACAAATACTGTTAACACACTTCTCCCATATGAGAATTTGGAACTGGTCTCAATTGAAAGCAATTAACAGCATACAATAAACTATAGCCATTAAGGCACACTTCCTATGTTAAGTTGTGTTTAAAACCAATGTGCCAAAAGGATTCATTAAAAGTAATTCATCATTTTTCACAATGATTGCTAGTGTTTTCTGTGGCGCATGTGTGAAATAGAGGCACATAATGAGTTAAAACACCGGCCACCATGACACATGCCTTTCGACTTTTTTTCTTCCAAGAGTATGCTTTTTGTTGTTTAACTTATCAGACTTTTATTTCGCATCAACAAATGTTTGGTTGTATGGTGCTTTCAGGCTTAGTTATCATAGAGGGCGAAAATTTTCTTAAACCATTAGCAGTTAGTAGGTCAGTCGGGAGACCACAGTACCTATCATAAAAATCCAAATATTGACACCAAAATTGTATTCCTCTCGGCCACAGAAACACCTACGATTATCATGTAACAGATTTGAATTTAAATCTTCAACACACAACAAATACAAAGACTGATAAAATAGCATTTCTATAAAATGGAATATATCACAGATTTGGTTGTCAGATTTTTACAGAAATCGTTTTCTACAAATAAAATGACGACACACATTCTTAATTAACATATTGACAGCTTTCCATCCCGTTCATAACTGTACGATAATGGTATAGATTTGTTTGCAGATATTGCAACCCATTTTGATGGGTTTATTTTGTAAACAAAGAGTAACACTTGAATAAGAGATCCTTATTCTGGATACCAGCGTCACAATTGTTAAAATGATTTTGTGGCAAGACATAAAATCTAAGTTCAAGTCTGTGAACTTCTGGTAGAAAATTGGCGAGATATCTGCCCATGAATAGTGTGGGTTTAATAAGTAAATGCCTACAAGCTTCATCTGATAATTGTTAAAGGTAAGTTCTATTGATTAGGCTGGCTAGGCATATACCTTTTTTAATACTTCACGGACACCTTTTTATTCCCCTTTGACAGAGTTCTTTTTAAATAAGCTTTTGCAAAACGAAAAGATTTGATTGTATGTAATGGAAGACAGTTAAACACTTGTCTCATTTATAAGACTGGTCGATTCTTTACTTATGTTTTTCTGGTCTATGCATAAAGCTGGTATTTCATAACTATGTCGACATCTAATCACACCTAAAATGGTGCATGTAGGCTTCCTTTAGGCTTAATGATAATGTCTTAAAGATGCTTGCTCACAAATAAAAACAAATGAATGTAAAAATAAAATATCGTTAAAACAATTTAGTTTTTGTATATTTGTATAATATACAACTAAACAAAGGGATAGAAATCATAAGTAATTCAGGAGTCGTTAATATATCTAAGTATGTATAGTCTATGCGATAGTTAAAAAAAAAGATACAGCGTTTTGGCTCTTAACACATATAAAGACACCGTATACATGCTCCAAAATCTTCAGGCTGAACTAATCACTCTTTCAATGAGTATTTTTCACGGTACATCATTTAACAGAACAGCTGATGTACAGTTTGAAAAAAAAACATCCAAATTCATACATCCAATTCGCTTTTACCTGTGAACAAGCAGTTTTGAGGGACAAAATATTTGGCAAAGATCAGAAAGAAAATTCGGGTTCCGAATTTGGATAAAAAAGACAACGACTAAAATATCCAGGACTTATGATTTGCGATAAGGCGAAATTCAACAAGTTTTATCTGCTTAAATATTTTTATAAACATTAATGATTTCTCGTATTAGGTTGCTGAAGCACCCTTCTATGACACATCTCGGACTGGCTGTCTACATTACGGTTTATGGATATGTAGATAATGCTTAACAATCTGTAGTGGGACTCAAAATACGGAGTTTCAAATCGTTTCCGATAGTTCGACTTCACATCTGTTGATGCGATAATCAAATCGTCTAATTAAGTTAGTAAGTAAATAAAGATCTAACTAGAACTTCAATTAACATGACCGTTATGACAGAATGAAACAAATATCGTCTTTACATGAAGTGGTTATAATACACAACAGAGTTACAAAGATAAATACAATATACTTATGCACTAACTTGTTCTAAATGTTTTTGTTGGTGGCAAGGCTCTTCCCTCCAGGTTTGGATAATAATAAACAATATATTCACTAGTCCTTCCGTACAGCTTTCACAAACGCGTTTGTGCTAAAATGTGTCTCTTAAATAGCAGGAATATATCAAATTTAACAACGTGAAATGTTTTGACTTGCTTACAGAAGAAGCTCGGGCATGGAACTGTTTGAAGCATAATAACAAGTGCGTTTAAGACGGATACATCCCGTGATTGTATCCTTGACTCGTATTTGCTTGCAGCCAATCGGAAGTCATCGTTGCAGTCATATGTTTATGGTCGTTTTTAAAACAGCATGTTATCTTTAACGGGCGTTTGCGAGTTCTTTGTATTTGGTTCAATGTCTCATAATAAAGGGAACTGTGTCATGTGTAAAACGTAAAACTTATTCGTTACGACTTTCTTAATGGCGTTCTCTTTATTTCTAAGTTTCAGTTACATTGTGGTCGTGCCCCATTTATTTGCTTTCGCCAATGATCCTGTCAGCGGCTTTTGATGAGACGTGATGTCTTCATCTGCTCTATATGCTTATGATTGAAACAGATGTGTGAATCCCGACAAGCACATTATCCCTGTGTATTCTCCCGTATCTCGCCGATATTTTGGCGACTTGTAAATGTCAAACCCTTCTCTGGTATTTGAAAGACCACCAAAGTTTTATCCGTAGTAACCATCAACTTTTTTCAATGTAAAAAGCAGACATGTGTCTTTGACATATGTAAAAGATGAAACGCATGTTGATTTGAAGACTCTATACGGCATTTGTTTTATATAATATGTAGTAGATGTTATAAGCGGTGGTTATTAATTACTTAGTCATAAGGAAGATATCAAGCGTTATTGGATAGATGGACCTGATATTGATCGTATTTCAAACTCACAATGAGTGTCTTAACATTTTGTCTTTGGTCTTTCATAAAGGTTTAGAAGGCCACGTGATATCAAATGGTCCCCAATCTTTCTTTCGAACGTTAAAACCTTTTGCAAACTTTCGAATTGCATTATACATGCTACATGTAAAGACATGTTAGTGTTAACCTGTCCATTATGTTAACTCTAATAGAGCTTAAAAGCAGGTGTTTGTTGCGCACAAGGGTTAAATCTAATAATGATTGTTATTTAAAAAGTAAAACACCGAACAGTTTGAGAACTGACTCAGCTTTGGCAGATGTGTATATGCATCTTAACCAAACGTTGCTCTTCAAATTTTGCCAATAGAGTGTCGTTTAAAGAAGTTGATTATGAATTGAAATCACTTTTTTTAGCTGAATATAACCATTGGTCAAATGGAGTTGGTAGACAAGATTGCTTATCTTCTGTTGAAGGAACATAACATGGCAGGTGTATACACAGAAGGACATGTTGGCTACAGACAGGATCATTAATTGGACATCCTTTGTAACTAAGAACAAAAGAACCATTGCAGTATGAGTTAAGTGTTAATACCGCTCTCTCAGAGCGCGAAGCGCTCGGAGAGCGGATAACGGTAACATACGTACGAGTAACAAGTTATGTTAACACCGGTTATACCATTAGCAAAAAAAAACAGGTGGCTTCCGGTTTACCTAAAGGAGAAAACTCGGGTTTGCTTCGGGTGTTTCCGGCTTTACGGAATGGACTGGTTCTATCTAAATTTATTTTCAAGCATTACCTTTATCTACCAATATATCTACCAATAGTGAACCATTCCTTGTAAAGAGAAAACTCGGGTTTGCTTCGGGTGTTTCCGGCTTTATGGAATGGACTGGTTTTACATAAATTCATTGCCGCTCATTGAGTTTATTTCCGCCAATCATGAATGAACCATAAACCATTCTATCGAAAAACAAAACACGAACAACAGGATCGGCGCCACCGCTTCAAACTTTAAATTGGACACAGTGTTCAACTCCTTGAAAGGAAAACGAATCGCCGGTTGTAGGTAAGAGAACTTTTTGTACTCTTTCATTTCGTTATAAAACAGTATATCTAATTAGACCATTTTCACCAAAATTCGTCGTAGAACAATCGAGAAGGCGAGCCCTCGTCACGCCTCGCTGAAGATGCTTCCTCTAAACAAACATCCATCTGAAAAAACTTCTTCCTTTTAAGTAGAACTACAGCATTCATTTTTTAGTATTACAGTACATGCTCCCTGCAGTACTTGGCTAGAAAATGTGTGTTGCCCGGTGAAATAAGTGTTCACCTATCGATTCGGTGATTACACCCTGCAGTTAGGCATAATCTAATGTTTATGTAGACGGTCTATGTCATTTTTGCGATGTGTAAGGAAAGCATTAGGTACACATCGTGTTGTAGATGGAATACACTATTATGCTGACCAATAAAGCAACGATATCAACTCGTCAGTTGCTGATATGGATTATTTGTTATTGTTGGAGCTTTTGAATTGAGTACAAGGTACCTTCTTGACAATTCAATAGCAATTCAATAATTCAATTATGGGGCGATATTTTAAGTAACAATAACAGCATGAATTTCCTTTTCCAAAAGTGAAATACCCTTTTACATAGGCGTAGGAGCTGGGGGGGGAGTATACTTTGCCCCCCCCCCCCAATATTCACAATGGCAAATGAAGATATTTGAAAAGAAATATGAAAGAAACAAAATTTAACAGCAGAATAAATGTGTTTTTTTGTGCTTTATCTTACACCAATTCGCCTTTTGTTACGCATTATAACAAAAATATTTTTGACGTCATCATTGCAAATGGCAATCTAAACACATCTGGTTTATCCAATGAAAACTCAGCTCACTGAAATACCCGGGAAGTCTAGATTGACGAAAACAGTGGTGTAAAACGAGTTCTAAGGAGTCAGACTCAATATTGTCTTCAATTGTTACCTAAAGGGGTCAGACTCAATATTATCTTCAATTGTTACATAATGCTTGAAAATTAATCTAAAACGAGTTGAATGCGTGGCTGTGACAGTCTGGCCGCTGCACCTTTTGTTTAGATCAATGCATTTGATTTCCGCGTGAGATCGAGACCTGGCATATCCTTTTATTATTATTTTTTTTTTTATTTAAGATACACATTTTCATACGCTTTCTTGTTATTCTTATAATATTATTGAATTTGTAAATGCATGAATAGCCATGAAAAAGTTTAGGAACATTTATTCTTAGACGGGCCCTCATCTGAAGTTGGCCCCCCCAATATTGAAAACGCTCCTACGCCTATGTTTTAAGTATTTGGTTATGTATGTCACCTTATATGGCAGTATTTTATTTTATTCGTTTCGTCCAGTGATGATATAATTCCAAAACATTGAATTGTTCTTGCAAGTGAGAATTTTGTCCTAAAGGTTTATGGTAATAGATCCCTTAGTTGTTTTTTCTTTATATTACAGAATGTATGGTGGTTGGAAATATGTCAATTCTAAAGAAAAGATGCAGACCTGCATAAACATTGATTCTGTTTTATAATACAAGTAAGTATATGTCTAAACATGTATATTCTTTCTCTCCCCTTTGAATAAACAAACATAATTGTCATAAAGATTGAAGGTAACTTATTAATGTAATATAGCAAAGAAGCAATTCTCTTTAATGTGGAAGTTTGTTTTTTTCTTTAATTTGAACATTTTTGTATGATCCAGAAATGTTGATGAATTTGGTGTTGCTCACAATTTGTAAATAACTCTTTCTCTTTTCTTTTTCAAAAACCTTGGTTAGAATGAGAATGAAACCAAAATAAGTCAAGACAGGTTGGACTATAGATTTTTTTTATCACCAATCGGCTCTTTTTTATTCTGTCAGTAAACTGCTTCAATTGATTACCATCAGGAATGAATTATTTCCATTGTTACCAATTAAAAATTATAAGTCAGTTTAATGTGGCCAGTATTGCCAAAAGATTTAAATTTTTTATTTTTCTCCTTTAACAGCCAAATCTGATGACTTACTGGCAGAGTAAGGAAGGTGTAACAGCAACAGAACATTCAGTGATGTGGATATAATAAAAAAAACAGATGAAGATTTACAAGGAGATACCTTAAATCTTCATGTTTAATCAGTGAATAGTCTTAAAGTTTAGTTTTCTTTTCAAAAGACTTATTTCATGAAGAAAAAATAACATTAACAATGATATATCATATGTTATGGACATCAAAGGACAATAATATAGAAAAATTGAGAAGGACTATGAAATATTCTATAATGACAACACTGTCACATGTCTCATCTTTTCTTTCTTTCAAGAAGCCTTAAAAAACACAACTCAATCAAATTATTGAGACAAAAAGCATTATCATATTATGTTAAAACTGCTTAGTAAGCCTGCAGCAGACCAGAGGAAGACAGTAACTTGAGTCATTACTTGAATTTCTTTTCTAATTATTGCATGAGTATGAAGGGAAAAAAGATGAGAGTTTAATTTGCATACATCAATGTTGAATTATTATTTCTCCTTTGATTTACCACAAAATTTTGAAACTTATTATGACAAGGGGAAACAGGCTCAGAGAGAACATTTTCCTTGTCACAATTGCTTTTATTCATTGGAAAAAGAAACTTTAATTAATACCTGTTATTGCTTTAAATTTGAAACATTTTGTAAAAGAAAATGGCTACTTTGTATATCATAGAGTATTTGTTATTTCTTTTATTTGAAGAAGTTGAACACAAATGTTTCTGTCATATTTTTCCAACTCTCAGAAGTGTTTTTCTATTCAAACAATGAAGGTCAGGGAACTGTTGATGTCAAGAATGAAGCTAATGTGCCAAAACTAAGCTGTGACTTTGTTTTTTCAACCACATTGTTAAAGCAATGAATTAGAATACATTAACTAATGCTGTCTGCTGATTATCACTTATGTCTTTTAACTTCATTTCATTAATCATTTATTGCATACAGAACTTTTTCTAAGTTCTTTAATAGATAAAAACATATAAAAAGCAGTGTTTCATGTGTTAACAAAGGTTTATGAATTATTAATATACAAAATTAAGGATTTTTTTTTATTTTAAAGTTAAACGAAATACCTTTTGGCTACAACAAAGCTTTTTGTTGTTATCGAATGACCTTTTGTAGATCAGCAAAGCAATCTCTGGGATTTTCTTATCTATATTGAACAATAAAGAACCATTCAAACAAAGACCTGATTGGCTTTCTATTTGATGTAATTTGGTAAGTCCCAAAGCATGTAGATGAGTATGTTGTTGAACATCATCTGAAACTATTAATCCAACTGACCCTTCTTCATCATTTAATGACATGTTGTTTTTTTCTCATGATGATTTAAACCAGTACCTACAACACATGATTTTGTGAAGACAATTCTATGATTTCAAGCAGAAACAGACTTTGTGGTTCAAAAATTATAGTTTGGTGGTTCTGTCATTGCATGAGTAGT
The DNA here is from genome assembly GCA_947846245.1 of Cerastoderma edule. Classification (NCBI taxonomy): domain Eukaryota; kingdom Metazoa; phylum Mollusca; class Bivalvia; order Cardiida; family Cardiidae; genus Cerastoderma; species Cerastoderma edule. The sequence goes on from OX401406.1 coordinate 22,179,746, forward strand.
TTGTCCTTACATGATGAATGACTCATTATTGATGAAAAGCCCTCATACACAGCCCAAGCAAGCTTTAACCTTTCCCAAAAAACAAATTGACAGAGTTTGCAGACGATATTTCAAAATGTGATGAAATTGAACAATATTATTCGGAAAGAGCAGAAAACCTTGTGGGAAAAGGAAGACTTGCTCGTTACGAACAATTTCTCCTTTTCCCACAATGTTTTCTAAAGTAGTCTGCAACAAAGTCGTCAAATGTCGTTACTGTTTGGGAAAGGGTTAACTAATACCCATATAGAACATAGTCCATCAAAAAAGTCTACCAGGAGACTTGCCCTTTTACTGAGACCTATCTAAATGTGACAAAGATGACAGCTCTGTGATAAAATGAGTATTTGCTCCCCTTAGTAAGCTAATTCTTTTATTTCCACAAAGTTGTACTTTGAATTTAGATTGAAAAGCATATTCAGTATGCAAGTTTCATGCAAAATCCATAACAATGAGTTGAGAGAGCGGTCTAGAGGCATTGCCTTTGTTCATATTAATAGGACGGTATTACCCTCCCCGAAGAAGTAATACAATAGTCTATTGATTGTACTGAAATAAGACGTTTATCTTCTCGCGCCACAATGTTTGAATCTGTTTGTTCACTTGGTAGTTTGTAATAATAACGGCTTACTTTCAAATTCAAACCAATATCAATATATTTGATTATCATACAAACACTTATATTTGTGTCCCAACTTTGGCCGTCACGTAATAATGCTTATTATGAAAATGGCACATTTCAAGATCGTGATTCAAATCATAACGGTACTGTGTAGTCACAACTCATCACGATATATAATCTAACCAGTCACTCCTTTTTCTGTGACAGCCGTACTGTCTGACATGGATGGTGTTATATTTAAGGCTACCCCTTTTCGTTAAAATAAAAAAACACATGATTTCTTAATCTAAACTGCTTTAAATAGTATGTTCAACCACCATACACCTCTCCACAAAGGCTGGTCTGGAACGATGCTTTCTTTTTTTATCATAATTTTGTAATGATTTGTTTCAAAACATAACTATATAACCTGTTACAAAGCTGGTTTAAGGAGGAAACAAATGTGCCCCAGTGTACTACATATTAATGACTAGTTAAATCTTCTTAAATCTGCTTCATTGTTTCAAACCATGACAGATGCATTGTCAATTAATCAATGCAGTTTGTTAAAGGCCTGGTATGTAGCTATACAAATACGAAACGTTTGACCGCGATTTCGTATCGCCGTCCCTTTTTTACATTGTTTGTCGGTGATTGTTTCATAAAAGTGGAGAAGTACGTATGGACCATATAAGCTGATCCGTAACAACGTAGCTTACACGTTCGGATCCATACGTTCGATAGAAAAAAAATTGGCCTTACTTTCAAAACGTAGACAAGGAACGCACCCTGAACTGCATTCAAAACAAAAATATTTAAACCAATTACTTTCAAGAAATGATTTTGGAAAGCAATCTACCAGATTAAATCTGTATACAGTAACGCCGCGAATCAGCCCTTGAAAATCGACCATAAATTCGTTGTGTTGTATTTTCAAAATTTCAGCCTTATACAAACAATTTGAAAACAGAAATTTAACGATCATTTCAAGGGTCCACTTTTCTTTTACATATTACCCCGATATTCTCAAAATGCCAATGGTTATGATCAAGTACAGTATTTCAATTTTATATTTATTATAGATAAGTTTATTTTATTTAAGGGGGAATTTTGAATGGTTGGAGTGTCATAAAATATTCAGTTGATGAGTAGGTTTTTGAGAATACGATGCACAATGTTATAATGAAACCTTTAATCCTTGCCGGTGGTTAAAACATCACAGATAACATCTTTTAAGTCACAGAAGAATGTCCATAAAGCGAGGCGGTTATTCTATTAACCGTTCTCTCAAATAGCGGTTAACATGTTTGCCAAAAGAATGCATGTATAACCAATTAACAAAACAGAAGCGGACGCTTGACTAAAAAGTACTATGAGTACTATGTTAAACTAAATAGTTGGTATTTCGGATTCCAATAGCTTTTTAGTAATTTTCTACAGGATAACATTCATGGAAGCCTTTAGTCAAGCCTGAGAGACAATAAACTTTATCATGTGGATGGCCAGTTGTTGCTCACGTAATGGATCATGGTACCTTTTCTGATGTAATATATATTTCGTGTATAAATATCTCTCTTTCTTAAATATTTATATAAACACTTAGACTTCACACTGATTTAGACTACATACTGTTCACGTGGTACGTTTTCATTGGTAAACAATAATGGCGTCCAACACAGTCGATACTATAGAACCTGTTGGCTTTAAGAGTGACAATGGATCCTTCGTTTCCACGCAGGACCACAACAATATTTACAAATGTCATTTCCTGCAAGGGTACACTAAGGCTTCTTGTATTTGAAAAAGCCATAAGTAATACTTCTATTAACCACACAGTGTTGAGCTATTCTCATTTATGGAAATTGCCTGTGAAAGATTAAAAAACTTATACATGAACTTCATGAATGTTCACATACATTAAATGGCTGTTCATGAACACAGATTATTTTCATGAATTTCAAGAACATGTTCATGAACATCAAGTAGAGGTTCATAAATATATTCATAATGATAAACCTGTTCTTAGTGTTCATGAACATATTCTTGAAATTCATGAACAAATTAAGAACACCTTTGTGATCATGAATGGCCATTTAACAATAATGAATTTTCATGAAGTCAATAAATTATTATTTGAATCTTTGGCGGGTAATGTGTGACTAGTCAAAACTGAATGCAACAGCAGAGAACGAAAAAAAAAACATGAGAAAAATAGAGTTTCTATACAAAATTGGGAAGAAACCACTTTGATAAAAGGAGGAATTACCCACTAGGATCAATTCATCTTTGTTTTTGTCACACTGTTTTTTTATGCTCTAGCGCCAGCATAATGAGGTATTGTAGGGTAAGACAAAATAAAAAAATATGAGAAAAACATATATTTTTTTTAGATATTTGTTACAAACCATCGTGACAAAAGGATGACTTAATGACTTGATTATCACTAGTGATCTACTCTTTTGTAACAGTCGTTTCAAGACTTGATGTGTCAAAGTAAGGTATTTTTAGAATTAAGATGACGATCTCACGGAAAAAGATTTTAATCCTTTTGAAATAAAATGTCTTCTACAGATAAAATGACGACTCAGATCTATAACAATACATTGTTGATATGGGTTGTGTCCCTATTCATTACCATTTAGCAAGGATATCGCCGATTTATCTTGAAAATATATTTTTAACAGTTTAACCCATTACTAAACAATACGAACATTTGACGCGTTTGTTGCAGACGTCTCTGGAAAACATTGTGGGAAAAGTAGAAATTGCTCTGTGCGAGAAACTTTTCCTTTTCCCGCAATGTTTTTTGCCCTATCAGAAGATTATTTTTCGATTTCATCACCATTTGAAATGTTGTCTGCAAACTCTTCGGAAATTTGGAATTTAGTAAAGAGTCAATTTATGTTGTTTCCTACAAGATAATACTTCAACCCTTCTAATAACCAAGGCGGACTCCTTAGCCTAGTTGTTTACTTTAGAATGCTGGGTAATTTGCTAAAAATAGATGTAAGTGTGGTCTCCTTTTCAAAACCTTAAACATCTGCTTAATTTTAATGAGGAAAGATACCAAGAAAAGCAAACAGGTTAGATCAATGGCGAGTCGCCAATTTACATGTAATTGGCGGCTGGTTTGTGATCTCATATGTTTGCATAAGCATGATGTTGGTTCCAGCACTATTAGGGTTAAAGTACAGAACTTGAAATCACATGGCCCCTTTCCACTTGTGTTCAAATCCCAGTTACAGCATTATCATTTTCATGAAAGTTAGTCACCTGACTGACTTACTGAATGCCGATTGTTCTACACGGTTTGGCCAGCCCTTATGGGCAGTTGATTATGGGGTCTTCCTCAATAATTAAAAGTCGGGCATGGCAACATAACGGAAATAATGTTGGTGTGATGTAGAATCACATATAAATATTGTAATGAACTGAGCAAATGGAACTCTCAAAGACACAGATTAGTGAAAAACACTGTTGTACAATAATCAGTTGTGTCGTCTCGTAGAGAGGTTCATTTTCTCGGTTCATAACATTGGTGGCAGCGGTTGGATGAAGATTGCTCCCTCTATCGGAGTTGCCTTTCCCACGCATTTCCCATGGGCCAAGTCTTCTTTGAGATGTGAGTTATGTAACATTTGTTGAACGTTTATGTAAATTAGGGATCTAATGCATTATTTGAGAGAACATGCTGGTATATATATAGACAAGACAACCGCTCAGTGTACGCCAGTGTTTCTCACTGATTGGATGTGATTGTGTATTTGAGAGGTTCATTTGCTCGGTTTGTTATAACATATTTAAACATTATAATTACCAAGGATGGGTGAAGGGTTTCACCAAGACAGAAACGTGTTACATTCCCATCAATAAATCTGTATGTAGTAAAACAGAATTATGCAAATGAGAAAACCTTGCAACCTTGCATATATGTCTATCTATCATTATCACTATAAGTTTCTCTCATGAAGATCCTTTTTTCATGTTTATATATACTTCTCATTTCTATATTTATGTTTTGTAAAAGAAATCTTTATACTTTGATTTATCTTCTGTAAAGGAGGCAATAAAGAGATTGAATTGAATTGAAAGGGTCCATGCCATTTCAACCTCTAGTTTTCTTAACAGATAACAAACAAAGGCCCATTTATTTTCATGTATATTGAAATCTAAATACCACAAAATGAAGTTGAGTTTAAACAAAGACACATAGGCGTTACATTAGCATCAATAAAGCGAGGTACAGAATGACAGAAATTTCCTTCCATCTGTGAACATATAACTTATACAGCTATACCCAGGGGCCTCTTTATTTACATGTGAATTGAAGCTATTTCATTTAACCCATTACCACAACAATAACCATATTTAACCACTTTGTTGCAGACCACTTTAGAAAACATTGTGGGAAAAGGAGAAATTGCTCATGACAAGCAAGTTTTCCTTTATCCACAATGTTTTCTGCCCTATCGGAAGATTATTTTCCGATTTCATCACATTTTGAAATGTCGTCTGCAAACTTTTTAAGTTTGGGACAGTAAAATTTGGCGTTTGGTGAAGGGTTAAACCAAGACACCAAAATGTTAAATAAGCATCAATAAATCAGTGAACAGAATGATAGAATTATGGAAATGAGAAAAACAATGCAAAATTGCAACCTACATTTATAACTTTATTATTATCACCGTAAATGTCTCTCACGAAAACCAAATTGCTCCTCTAGTTACTAGAGCTGGGACGGGTACCCGAGTACCCGGGTACGGGCCGAGTACAGGTCACTACCCGGGTAGCAAATTACTACCCGTTACCCGACGTTATTTTTACTTGGCCACGCAGTTATATCTTGCTTTAAAGTTACTTTGTTTAGACAAGGAAACGTTTATAAATGATTAAGATACACAACTTTTACCACTTTGGCAAATGGATTCATTGTTGTTTGTTGAACATAGCTATGCATAGACAGTAAAAGGGTTAACCCATTACCAAACAATAACAACATTTTGACCAGTTAGTTACAGACTACTCTTGAAAACATTGTGGGAAAAGGAGAACTTGGTTGTATCATGCAATTTTTCCTTTACCCATAATGTTTTCTGCCCTATCAGAAGATTATTTTCAAATTTCATCACATTTTTAGATATCGTCTGCAAACTTTCAATTTGGGACAGTCGAAAAATAAACATTTGGTACAGGGTTGAACATAATAAAGATACACAACCTGAACAATAGATGAATATCAAAGTGTACATAAAACATTTTCTCCTTATAAAATATTCAAATGAGTTTGGCCATAAATCACAAAATGTTAACTAGACCTTTCACGAGCCAGAAGACTGACAATTTATGCAGTGTCAACCATTCATCAACAATACTGCTGGTCCGACACAAATTTTCCTGATATCAGGGGCCGTATCACCAAGTTGACTTAAGTTTATTTTTGACTTAAAGTTTAGGTTTTTTTCTTAGATTTTGCCAAAATTTTAAGGTTTTCTTAAGTTGGTATCACCATCTTCACATAACTTAAATTTACTTAAGTTTTGTCATATTTCAAGTTAAACTGTATATAATTTCGGATAACACCTGTATTCGGATAACAACAACAAATGCATTGATCATGATAGACACTCAAAAGACTAGCATCGTATGCAGTTTTAGATTTTTGTTTAAATACTATTCAATTGTAAGAACATGCTATTTTCATTTGGCCCCTAGTGAAAAACACCATTGGTATTCCACTGGTTTACCAATGGTATTCCACCGGTATGCCGTTGGTAAAATCTGCCGGTATTTCATTGGCTTTTCAGTGAAATACCACTGGTATTCCAATGTAAAACCACTGATATTCCAGTGGAATACCACTGGAATCCCAGTGGCATTTCAGTAAAACACCAGTGGTAAAATCTGCCGGTATTCCACTGAAAACCAGTGGCAAACCAGTGGAAACCACAGGAATACCAGTGAAATACCACTGGAATGCAAGTGAAACACCACTGGAATGCCAGTGAAACACCACTGGAATGCCAGTGAAACACCACTGGAATGCCAGTGAAACACCACTGGAATGCCAGTGAAACACCATTGGAATGCCAATGAAACACCACTGGAATGCCAGCAAAATATCACTGGAATGCCAGTGATTCACCACCAATATTCCAGGGAAATTTACTACTGAAAAGGTCAGTCTGTTTTCTTCTGACAAACAATAAATGCATGGGCTATATACACATGCTTGTAAACTAAAATTGAAACAAAAAAAAAACAGTGTCAATTATACAATGAAGCATTAATGAATATTTAGACAAATAAAACTAGAATGACATCTTTAATGCTAATTAGCTTAAATATAACCATCAATATTGAAATGAATTGTCAATTTTCATTTTCTGTATCCTCAAAATTATATCACCATCTTTTTCTTTAAATTTCGGATCTTGTAATTAATTAGGCTGCTGAGTTCATCCTAATCCAAATCTTTAAACATCCGAAATATGTGAGCTGAAAATAAACAAAAGGTCATAACACAATTAGAGGCTTTTATAAAACTTGTATGTCTCTACTGTCCTAAGATTTTTTTTATCTTATTACCACCTGCAAAAGACAATTTTTTACTTGAAGCTGGTGACTTTTAAAAAGGTTTGTAAACATATCGGTCCTGATGTTGTGTTGATGTTGTAGTGTGTGAATAGATTGAAAAAAGCATTGTGGCAAAAGGTGAAATTACTTGTGATAAATAATATCTTCGTCAGCTGCAAGATGCAAAATTGCCCTGTTATGTGTTAAGGAAAGCTTACAGAAGGATGCAGTAAATATCATAGTTATGACCGTGTGAAAGTGACAATGCTTACTAGAAATTAAATAGTCTTAAAGACTATTGATACAATTGGCCAAAACTTTTAACATGCAAATTCTTTCAGTGGAATTCAGGTTTTCGAGCTTATGAAACAGGTTTATCCATTTAAACTGATTTCTTAATCACCTGCAGCAGAAAGGAGACTTCTCTAACAAAAGGATAAATTGCTTCCTATGATCAGCTTATCATACAATGGTTAGTTAATTAACACATGTCAATTCATTCTGACAATGTCATGGGTTTTTTTTATTTATTAAATTACACATACAGGTTGGTTCATACCTTTCATGATAAAAGTGGTGCAAATGTTGTTGATAGAGCCTTCCAACAGTGGAGTGCCTTCATTCACTTGTACATGTCAAACAACTCCAGAAAACTCGGTCTTTGTTAGAACATGAAGTTAGGGTTCTTATGCACCTCTGAAGCTGAAATAAAATCTACCACAAGTCCATTATTCAATTTTATATGCATATTTATAATGGTAAACAGACAAAGCCAATGCCTTCATCTTCAACAAATACACTCATTGAATGGAAAAAATTGTGTAAAGAACCAAACGTAGAAATCTGTCAAAGAGTGAAATACATGATCCACATCTGATCAGTAGTTTGCACCTCCAAAACAACTTGTCCTAAGCATTGGCCTAAAGAAAATATATTTATGTTGGCAAGCTAACTCTTATAGAAAGAGAAAGTCATCACACCAAATGACCATTGCCATTAATTTACAAACTTAGCAAACAGACAATTTAAGAAAATAATCACATCTGATCATGATAAAATCTGTCACAACTTTGTTTCGTTTGTTTGTTTGTTTTTCTATCAATGTACTCATTGCAGGGCTTTTTCTCGTAATATAACGGCAAACCGATAAAATGCATCTTCTTAACTGGAAGTTTCTTTAAAATCATGCAGTTTTCCAAAAAATTTAGACACATGACTTCAG